>VDFB02132846.1:0-10482 GCA_007258455.2 Sequoia sempervirens | reverse complement strand
ACAATGTCTCTCCGAACACTCAATGTCACCCCGATACAAGTCTGTCACTTACTACTCCATCCCATTGGGATGTCGAGGAGACGGTTTAACACATCCCACCAAAACAGAGAGGTCTCATCAATATAGCATTGACTGTGGTGCTCACCATGTACTCTGTCCATCCACATCACCACATAGCTGGCATTTATCCTCCATGTCAATCGGTTCCATCTTATCGGTACACCGTGGGTCCCATTCCATTGGCACATTGAGGGGACTATTACTTATGTCTCGGCAATAATGTATTGTCACTTTGACAAATATACAAAGCCTCACATTGGGTTATTGAGTCAACAACTTAGAGACTCCCTCCGAAAATGCAATGTCAGCCTGACGTAGCTTCTTGACAGTCATTGGAATGTTGAAGGGACCATCAAGAGACTCCCTTCAATATCGACTTGTCTCATTGATGAAGCTTTACCGCCAATGCAATAATTTGAATACACCAAGTGATCAAGATCTTGTGGAGAGTCATCTCATGGTCTCATTGAATTGTTGTTGTCAAACCGATGTAACTTCACTCAAACGCTAGTATATTTGAGGCACTATTTCTCAATAGTGAAATCTACAAATACTTAAAAGGAGAAGAGCTTCTTCTTGTTTGTATCCTTCTCATGTGTTGTTTGGTACTAGATTTGCATTAAAATTAGAGAATGGAGTCGCCAAGTATGATTTCTCATGTTAAAAGGTTAGAAATACTATTGTTCATACCAAAAATAGTAGCAACAAGGATCTTGATGTGGACTAAATATAAGCTCACAGTCCCACTAGACGTGCCAAAAACTATTGTCACGAAGGATTGCACCCATATGCTAAGCTTGAAGGCTCAAAAATCCCGTGAAACATGGAAACATCTCTGAGCCTGTGGGTTGCTCATGATGAAGATGAATCTCTAGATTATGGGTTGGTTCCCCTTTAGATCTCCTAGAAACTAATGAATTTTGTGGGAAAAAGGAAGAAGGATAGCTGATAAAAGGTAAAAGCTAATTTTAGGAGGCAATGCACCAAAATGTAACTAACATGCAACTTGATTCACAACTACTTCTCAAAAGATCTATTTACATAGTTCAATTTGGGCAATCAATCACATAAACACTTCATAAAAATGCTTGAGAAATCTATCTTCTTTGAAGGAAAATAATGTTTTCACAGCTTGTAAGATATGACAAATCAATGACACAATGTATGACCTGTGATGATTAACTACTTTTGTATACATGCAACCATGAATATGACATAAATTTAAAGGTTTTGATACTAAAACTCATCAAATTTTCATCAAGATCATTTGTAAGAGACACAACACTTGAAAAAGAGAAGGAAAACACCTAATTTTTATTGAATAATAGAAGGAATCTCTACAATAACTAAAAAAAAAAATCTAAAAAAGTATGTTGTATCAAAATTATAAAAATATGTTGAGCTACAAAACTCTATGTTTATACAGCTTCAATAAGTCATTTTTAGTGGCATTGATATTCCTTACTTGATTGACCACTAATTCACTATCCCCAAACACCTAAAGGCACTTTAAATTTCTCTTTCTAGCCCATTCTAAACCATGAACAAGTGCTTCATCCTCACCAGTGTTATTAGAACAATTGAAAGCAAAACGAAAGGTTTAATAATACCTCCCACCACTTGGAGAAACTAGCATAGCACCTCCACCAACACCAAATTTTCTCCTTGAACTGTCAAAATACAAACACCATAGCTCATTGGACTGTTGACTCTCCTACACCTTTTCATCCTTTATCAGATTTGGAACAAGGCCTTGCTCTTGAATCATGTAAATTCCCAAGTCTACTTGCTCAATATGTTGAAAAGTATCAATCTCATGATTCTCGATTTCCCACTCATCTAAAAAAATTTGGGAATACCATCAACAAGAGTGTTAGGATCTTGGACACCAAGTTGGTCTATTTGATTCTGCTCATGAAATACAAGATTTGCACTGACAAGATTAGGAACATATGGCTCAATATGATCATTGGTAAACAACTCAGATTTAATTGTGACTTTGGTACTATATCTCATTCTAAAAAAAATATGACCAATAAGAGGATAGGTATAAGGAGCACAAAGAATACTGAAAGCTAAAACACCTGTTACAAGGGAGATGCACAACAAAAAATGCTCAAAAACATGGAGCTCAATATTGCCAATTGTAAAAAGAGTTATTTTACAAAGAAAAGATTACAACCTTATATAGGTAAAAAACCTAAAAAAAGGAAAACCCTAGGCTTGCACATAATAATTAATAAAATAATTAATTATTATGCACCTAAAGTTAGCTTAAGTGAAAAAGAGATAAAAGGTAACTTAATTAATTAACCAGATATTGTTTAATTAATCAAGTAAAACCAATTACTCTAACACCCCCCCTTAAGCTAGACTTAGGGAGAAGCTAAAACCTAGAAGAAGCTACTGAAAGCAAAGAACAATGGGTCCCGACAACAAGGCCAGATTAGGTACCCAAGTACAAGGAAATCTCTATGAAATGGAGAAAAAGGAGAAAACCCCTCCTCTCCAAAAAGAGATAGAAGAACACGCTGAAAGAAACATGAAGGAAGGAAGGCCTCATGAAGACCCCCCAAGGACAACTTCCTTCACCCCAAGCATAGAGCGCAACTGAAGATAGCGCGGAGAGGCAAAAGGCTTCGTGAAGATGTCAGCAACCTGCTCGGCAGTGGGAATATACTCCAAGATGAGAGAACCATCCTGAATCAACTGTCTGATGAAATGCATATGAAGCTCAATGTGCTTCATCCGTTGATGCTCCACCGGGTTGCGAGAAATGTGTATAGCACTCTGATTGTCACACCAAAGAATAGTGGGACTATCAGGAGGAAAACCAAACTCAATCATCAACTGTCGAAGCCATAAATCTCCTGACTAGCGAGCACAGTAGCTCGGTACTCAGCCTCTGTAGATGATAATGCATGAGTAGTCTGCTTCTTGCAAGACCATGTGATAGGACCAGAGCCAAGACAAAAAAAAAGCCAGAAGTAGACTTCCGATCATTGACATCACCAGCCCAATCTGAGTCAGTGTAGCCAACAATGTGAGGATCCCCTGATGTGTAGTGAATGCCATAAGAAAGGGTGCCCTGAATGTACCTCAAAATACGTTTGGCAGCTTGCCAGTGACTCTCATGAGGATCATGGGAGAATCAAGAGACAAGGCCAACCACAAAGGAAAGATCAGGACGAGTGTGAGTCAGGTACAACAAACTACCAACCAACTGCCTATAAAGTGTAGAATCTACTGAAGGAGTGGGGCAAGTAGTAGTCAAAACAACCCCTGACTGAAAAGGTGTGGGGGCAGGCTTGCAATCAAGCATGCCAAAGCGTTGAAGCATATCAAGAGAATACTTCTGCTGGTGAATGGAGATCCCATCAGAAGATTGAATCACCTGAAGACCAAGAAAATAGTTCAGAAGACTGAGATCTATCATCTCAAACTGCTCCATCAAAGCTCGCTAAGCATGCTAAATCATAGAGGATGAGCTACCTATGATGAGGAGATCATCACATATAGCACAATAATCAGGATCTCACCCTCAAGTTTCTAAATATAGACTGTGGGATCAAAATGACAGCGTGTGAAACTAGTGGAGAGCAAAAAAGAGTCCATCTTCTCATACCAAGCCCGAGGGGCCTATTTGAGACCATATAATGAATGCCGAAGTTTGCAAACCAAAGAAGCATCCTGAACAAATCCCTGAGGCTCCTCCATATAGATCTCCTCCTGTAGGTCACCATGTAAGAACACACTCTTCACATCCATCTGATAAATGGACTAGACCCTAGAAGCTGCAAGTGATAGTACAAAGCGAATAGAATTCATCTTGGCGACAGGGGCAAATGTCTCAGAGTAATCAATACCCTCAACCTGTCAGAAACCCTTCGCAACAAGACGTGCTTTGTACTTATCAATAGAACCATCAGCAGCATACTTGGTGCGATACAACCATTCGCACCAAACCATCTTTCTGCCCTTAGGAAGAGGACAAAGATCCCAAGTACTATTCCTCATCAAAGAAGAATACTCCTCCTCCATAGCACTATCCCACTCAGGGTGACCTGTCACCTCAGAAAACTTCTGAGGATCCTCTGAAAGAGCATGACTCAAAAGACTAGAACCCGCAATATGAGAATGGGTGCGACGAGTGTCTGAAGGATCACTTGCCATAGATCCTGTTGCCTCAACAGTAAAGCGAGCCCATTTGGGCATTTGAGGTGGAGCAAGTGGAGGTGGAGATGGGGGATCATCAGCATCCTCATCAGAATCATCCTCAACATAATCCTGAAGAGCTGCAATGTGAGGAGTAGGTAGTGAAGTAGAAATTGGAGACAGGGTATCCACTGTGGGAAGGCGCTCATCAAACTGGACATCCCGTCAAAACAAGACCTCTCTGGAATCAGGATCAAACAGCCTGTACGCCTTAACATTATCACAGTAGCTGAAAAAAATGAGGGGTTGACTCTTTCGCTCCATGGCTCTCCTCTAAGCATCAGGAATAAAGGCCCATGCCTCACTACCAAATACTCGAAATGATGAAACATCAGGCTTGTCATGAGACCAAGCCTCCTCAGGAGTCATATGTCGAATCGCCTTGTGAGGCATCCAATTTTGAATATAATTGGCACAATTAACTGCCTCAGCCCAAAAGGATGGATCCATGGACCTAGACTAAATCATACAATTCGCCATCTCCCATAAAGTCTTGTTCTTTCTCTCAGCGACACCATTCTACTGAGGGGTGTAGGGAACAGTAAACTGATGCTGTAAACCATGCTCAGTACAAAAATCTCTGAAAGCCTGATTCACATACTCCCCCCCATTATCTGAACGTATCCGCGAATAGAAAGGCCAGACTGCTTCTCTACAAATGTCTTGAAGATTCAAAAGGAATCAAAGACATCAGACTTGTACTTAAGAAAGTACACCCATGTGCGTCTAGAGAAGTCATCAATGAATGTGAGTACATACTTGGCCCCAGAAAAAGGAGTGGGAAATGACATGAGGTCACTATGAATCAACTCCAAGGGTGCCAAAGGACAAGTGGCACTTCCCTTCGGAAAGGGATCCCTATGATGCTTGCCAAGCACACAACCATGACAAACACCGTTTGTACATGAAATCTGTGGAAGACCAAGAACAAGTGCCTATGTACTCATCTGCTGAAGATATATGTAATTGACATGGCCCAAAAGCTCATGCCAAAGCTTACTCACTGAATCTGCATGTGCAATAAGAGAGGAACCTATACCCTCAGAAGGCTCAAATCTATCAAATCTATAAAGACGAGATGCAATATCAACATACCCAGTAGCCACAACCAAATGAGAGTCATGGAGGTCCCGAATAACCACATGATGTGGTGAGAACTCAACTGTCTTACCAGAGCCAGAATGGAAAATCTGATAAATGGACAGGAGGTTCGTCGAGATGTCAAGAACAACCAGAACATCCTGTAGAGTACCCCCATCCAAAGAGACAGAACCTAAACCCAAGACTAAAAGTTGTGTAGAGTCACCCACTGCAATCTGTGAAGTACCACAAGAGGCAAGAGAAGTGACCAACTGCTGAGTGTGAGTCATATGGTGAGAAGCACCAGAATCTAAAATCCAAGTGGACCCATAGGTCGATGCTCGAGCAGTGAGAGCATGGCCTTTCCCTGTGGAAGGAGAAGATGACTGAGGTGAGGAGATATGATGTTGTTGCATGGCTTCCTCTAAAGCCTCTAATTGTTTCCAACACCTGGAAACTGGATGTCCTTCCTTGCCATAGAAGCTGCAAGTGTCTCCTGATTTCTTCTTAGTCTTGGAGGAAGACTCACCAGACTTCGAAGATTTCCCCTGTTTCGGATTAAGTGGTGGTTTGGAATCAGACTTAGGAGGTGGTTTGGAGGAATGCTCACTGCCTACAGAATCTTTCTTGGGATTCAGTTTCTGCTTCTATTTCTCCTTAGATGACTGAGCAACCAATGCTTTGTTCTTTGATCCTAAGAGCATATCTATCTGAGAAAGGTGTGACTGCTCATGAGACAAACACTCACAAAACACATCAAAGGTAGGCATGGTAAAACGAGCACCTAGGCCATCCATGGTGGAATATAATGAAGAAGCAAATATCTAAAATGGACCATGAAGCTTCGAAAGGATCAAGTAAATGCACTCTGTGTCTGACTTATTCTTGCCACAACCCTATAAAATAGTGCGGATAGTTTTGAACTTGGTCAAAAAATCTTCAATAGTGGGAAATGATTTAGGTAACAGTGAAGTCAACTCTACCTCAATTTGTAATGAGCGGAACTCATTAATGGTTCCAAAAAGTGTCTCAAACTTCAACCAAATGGCTCGAGGAGTGAGCAAAGCATCAAGGTGAAATAGAAGACTGTCTGAAACGTGCAGGGATAGAAAACCCATAGCTTCATCCATCTTGTTCCTCTGCTGAAGAATCTCAAAAAGATGCTGCAACTGAGGCTGAACCTCATCTAGACAAGACCACAACCCTCGTGACCTAAGAAGCCTCATCATGCGAGACTTCTAAGTGTGATAGTTTTGTGATGTGAGTAACTCAACTGAGGAGTCTGCCATGAAACCCTGCACCTGTACCTGTACCTGCTGGTGTTTTTTATTATTATGTGATATTTCAGAATAGAAAGAAGATGCATAAGGGTTTGATTGTTTTTAGAGCTTGGTGTTCTATATTTCTGATATAAATGATGTAAAGTGAGAAAAAACACCCCCCACAAAAGAGAAACCCAAACCCTAGTACAAACTAAGAACGAGGAAGCAATGCATAAGCAAAAAAGCTTCAAAAAAAATTCTTGTGTACCTGAATAAGATTCTGAGAAAAAGGATCACATAGCTGAATAGAGTAGGCTGAGAGCTTTCCAACGCCTATTCATTTTGAAAACGGAGTCCGCTTTGCACCTTGTATAGCCACACGGAAGTGCGCGTAAAGAAGACCCTTTGACTGAAAAAATAATTAGCACCATGATGTTCAGTATGGAATTATCTTCTTCCAACAAGATCTCGCTTTGAAAATGGAGACCATTTTCCCATTTTATAATCTTCGGGATTTTGTGAAGCTTCCTGAAAGAGCACAATTTTGCCTCCTTTAAGCCCTAGGGGCTAAAAAAAATAAGCCCTTGGTCTGCTGAGCGACCAGGGGGCTGGCGGCAGGTGGAGGGCCAAAGCCCTTGGTCACCAATGTGACCGGCGCGCTGGGAGCGCGGGCTTGCATTGAGCTCGGCGAGCTCGGTGAGCCAGGAGCTTGGCGACTACCGAGCTCACCTCCAGCCGGCAAAGCAGCAGAGCGCAAAGCAGCCAGAAGCATGGAGCACGCGGGAGGGACAGCCATCGGCGAAATAAGGCAAAGAACACCGGGCGCCAAAACAAGAGGTGGTGGGTAAACGGAAAAAAGGGTGTTTGGCAAAATGACGAGCGGCCTTGGGTCATCGTATGGATGACTTAAAACTGTGGTGCCGGCGGCGACGAGCAAGTAAGCAAACAAAAGTGCAAAGGGGACTAAAATGAAACTGGTGCCGGCATTACGGGCTACCAAGAGCGGGCGAACGAGAGATCGGGTGGACGCTTTCAAAACTGCCAGAGGTGGGGTGGCGCGACTTTGACTCGTGAAAAAAACTAGGAGGCCTACGCGACGGTGGGAGCTCGGGCAGCGGTCGGAGAAACCCTGGAGGTCAGCGATGATGCCGAAAATGGATCCCGATGGGAGCCCATGGACGACGTCGGTTGTACTACCACCTGCAGTACCTACAGTACTTGCAGGGTAGGCAGTACAACACGTACCGTGGGTGCAAACCCACACGAAATTTTTTATTTTTTTGCAAAATTTTTAAGAACTCTTTGAAATTCGCCTGGTTTCTTTTTAAACCAGTTTCAAATGCAAAAACTCAAACACAAGAACAAGGAGCTTCAAACCTTTGCTCTGATACCATGAAGGAGCACAAAGAATACTAAAAGCTAAAACACCTGTTACAAGGGAGATGCACAACAAAAAATGCTCAACAACATGGAGCTCAATATTGCCAATTGTAAAAAGAGTTAAATTACAAAAGAAAAGATTACAACCTTAAATAGGTAAAAAACCTAAAAAAAGAAAACCCTAGGCTTGCACATAATAATTAATAAAATAATTAATTATTATGCACCTAAAGTTAGCTTAAGTGAAAAAGAGATAAAAGGTAACTTAATTAATTAACCAGATATTGTTTAATTAATCAAGTAAAACCAATTACTCTAACAAGAGCATCCTAATTTTGTTGTGAAATCTCTAGAAAGGCATAAAGAAAAGTAAGGTGGAAAATGTATTACATAAACACCGATAATGGCGGTTAATTTTTCTCTAATGATTTTGATAGATTTTATAAAGATTGTTGTATTCATAGACAAAAGACAACTCCATATTCTCCACAACATAATGGATTTTCAGAAAGAATGAATAGGAAATTGATGGATAAGGACAATAGTATGTTGAGTGGTGTTGATCCAGAATAAAGGTTTTGGGTTGAAGTTGTTGCCACTACTTGTTACCTGATCAACAGGTCTCCTACATCAGCTTTTGTTGATAAGACACCTATAGAGGTATGGTCATGATGCAAGCCTTCATTAAGAAATCTTAGAGTTTTTGGTTGTGAGGCATATGCACATGTGCCAAAGGAGAAGCGAACAAAGTTGGAGAACAAGGTTGTGAAATGTATCTTTATCAGATACAATTATCATTTGAAAGGATACAAGCTTTGGGATCCTGATGCACAAAATGTAATACATAGTAGAAGTGTTATTTTTAGAGAAACTAAGCCTTCTTTTGTTACATTGTAGCTGGAACAAAGTAAAAAGGAAGATGTGATTCAATTTCCTTCTACACTTGAGAAAGTTGAATCGAGGCCCATGGATAGACAAGAAGTTGAGGAGAGATCATCTAACTCTAAATCTTTAGAAGAGGAGGAAGAACCTCCAACTTAGCTTGTTCATAGGTCTACAAGGCACAAAAAACCGCCTGAAAGGTATTCACCTGATGATTGGAGATGTATTTTTGCTTTGAATACTAACATGGATGAACCTTGATCAGTAGAAGAGGCATTAGGTATGAATGATGCAGAATCCTAGAAGATTTCTATGGATGAAGAAATGACAACTTAGAAAAAGAATGCTACATGGGATCTTGTACCATTTCTTGAAGGGCGAAAAATTGTTGGTTGCAAATGGGTGTTCAAGAAAAATATTGGTTTAGATGGAAGTATTAAGAAATATAAAGCAATGTTGGTTGCAAAAAGTTACTCTCAAGTCAAGAGGGTGTTGATTATGGTGAGATATTTTCTCATTTGCAAAAATGACATCCATTAGATTTTTTCTTTCTATTGTTGTTGCTTATGATTTAGAGAAAATGGATGTGAAAATTGCTTTCCTTCATGGTGACTTGGAGGAGGATATTTATATGACACAACCAGAGCACTACATGGTAAAAGGTAAAAGTAAATTGGTTTGCAAATTGAAGAAATATGTGTATGGCCTAAAATGAAGTCCTAAGATGTGGTATCGAAAATTTGATACATATGTGTTGAATTTGGGATTTGAGCATTCTAAATCAGATCATTATGTTTATTATAAAACTGATGATGATCATTTCCTGTTTATTGCATTATATGTTGATGATATGCTATTTATTGGTAGATGGAAAGGTATGATTTTAGAACTGAAATTTCAACTTGCTTCAAAATTTGAAATGAAATATCTTGGTGCAGCTAAACACATTCTTGGGATGGAAATTAAAAAATATAGAGTGAATAGAAAGCTATGGATTGGCCAAATTAAGTATGCAAATTCAATTTTAGAAAGGTTTGATATGCAAGCTTGTAGACCATTATGTGTTCATGTTTCAGTTGGAACAAATTTATCTATTTCAGATTGTCCAACATATCCATCAAAGATGGAAGACATGAGCAAAGTTCCTTACCAAAGTGCAGTTGGAAGTTTGATTTATGCTATGGTTGTACTAGAATGTGCATTTCCCAAGTAGTGGGAGCTCTTTCTAAATATATGTCTAATCCTGGTAGAGTTCATTGGGATGCAGTTATAAGTGTTCAAATATTTGCGTGGTACCTCAGATTATTCCTTATGTTATCACAATAATATGACTGAAGACAAGATTTCCCTTGATATTCATGGTTATATGGATTAAGACTAGGCAGGTGATGTTGATAGCAGAAGATCCTCCAATGCTTATGTGTTTAATTTATTTGGTGGTGCAATTAGTTGGATGAGTAAGCAATAGGTTGTGTTTTCTTTATCCACTATCGAAGCAGAGTATATGGAAGATACCCATGCTTGTAAAGAAGCCATTTGGCTTGAGAGACTATGTTCAGATATTGGAATAAAAAAATGTGTTGTGACAATTTATTGCGACAAT
>VDFB02132845.1:0-20844 GCA_007258455.2 Sequoia sempervirens | reverse complement strand
GAATCTTCGATGTTTTGCTAATCATTATCTTAGGCTATACTTGCATGAATTTACTAAAAATCTGAGGGCAATTATACTACAAGCAAAATGGAGAAGGGCAATCGAGATGAATCATGGAAATACGTTTGAAATTGGTGAGATTGTTTCAGTTTGTTCATGTTTTAACTTTCCTTTGTTCTTTGTTGCTTAGCATTAGATTTGCATTTAACTTAGATTGCATGTTTGCTCTAATCTATCTTTGTGCACTTTCTGGCTGCTACAGAATGTATAATACCATTCTTGGTGATGGTGTACATTCAATACAATAAATGATCAATCAAATACTTTATTGAAATAATCTTGGAAGTCTATTAATTGGAGTTATGTGAATGGATAAGTGAAACTAGTTATAGTAGGAATTTTGGTGCACCTACAATGTATTTTAGGATATGACTTAAACAACTCTATAATTTCATTTAAATACATGATTTTATAAATATATTTAGGTGGTTTTCTTGCTGGTTCTTTCCCGCCAGTATGTCCACCTGAACTAGCTATATGTAAAAAATATATATATATAAATAAAAGTATAAGTGGTCTACCACTTTTGGAATATATATATATATATATATTTAGGTGGTGCATTTAAATGAAATTATATAATCATACTTTCTTACATTAAGTTGTAAGTCATATCCTAAAATACATTGTGCTAGGAACAAAAATTTATGCTGTAACTAGTTTCACTTATCCATTCACATAACTCCAATTACTAAGGCTTGTAATTGGAGTTATGTGAAAGGATAAGTGAAACTAGTTATATAGTGAAACCGTTTATTAAAATAATTTGGAAGAGTAATAACTGGCGCTTTTCGCCATTCTCAATGATGGTATACATTGAATACAATAAATGATCAATAAAATACTTTATTGAAATAACCTTGGAAGGCTATTAATTGGAGTTATGTGAATAGATAAGTATTTTAGATATATATTTTAGGATATGATTTACAACTTAATTATGTAAGAGTATGACTATAATTTCATTTAAATACACCACTTTAATATATTCATAAAATCATGCATTTAAATGAAATTATATCTAGTTGTAAGACATATCATAAAATACAATGTAGGCACCAAAATTTCTACAATAACTAGTTTCATTTATCCATTCACATAAACTCCAACTGTACTGACCTTCCAAGATTATTTCAATAAAGTATTTGATTGATCAATTATTGTATTGAATGTACACCATCATAGAGCATGACCTATTAAACATTCACTTAGTGTGAGGCATCCAAAAAGGTCAATTATTACCCTTCCAAATTATTTCAATAAATTGTTATTTAATATTCTTCTATATTTGATTGGCATTTTGCATGTTCAAGTGAATTGACTATGTTTGAAGGCTGATATGTCAAAGAGTGAGTCTACAAATACATTTTGAACCCAAGTTTTTCTACATTCAATACATTAAATGATCAATCAAATACAAAAGAATATTAAATAACAATTTATTAAAATAATTTGGAAGGGTAATAATTGGCCCTTTTCGCCATTCTCAATGATGGTATATATTCCATACAATAAATGATCAATCAAATACTTTATTTATTTTTTTCAGCAAAAGTGGACTCGCCACAATATTATATTAATATATACAAAATATGTACATAATCTTAGTTCAAAGGGCATACCGGTAGGAAATAACTAGGAAGAAAACCCTCGGTTATAGCCCATTCGATACAACATATTGATTTGAGTATTTCAAGTACAAAATTATCCCACATGTAGGATGAATATTCAAATTTTCCAAAACTGACTACAATGCCACCACCTTAACCCTTCTAAGGACTCAAAAATGAGTGGTACAAAATGAGGCATAATTTTCAAAGCTTATACATTCAAAGCCTCTGCCAAAAAACAAAAACAATTTAACCTTTCTTATGCTATTCCTCCATTCGCTCTACACAAGTTGAGTTCTGATCGTGCACTGCATCTTCCTCATTCTACTGCTCGGGCATGATTGGAGGAGGAATCTCTTTTGTGAAAAAGTCATAACCCATAAAAGGAACTTCTTCATCTGTTTGAGCCACCACTTCAAGTCGACTGGTTGCCTTGGAACCCGAATGAAAGGAGATGGTGCATTCCGCATTTGCCAAATCGTGAACTTCTCTGCATACAAGAGCTACAGATTCAACTTTCACTTGTTGTTTCCCAGTAGAGAGCCGACAGAAGGACAATTTCGGTGCATAATCCCGAAGGAAGGAGACAACATAAAAATTTTCCTTGATTTCATCCTCCATGGATACACAAATTCGCTTTTCATTTTTGTTTAGCGTAGATAACAAGACATAATCATTGCCAAACTGAATCCCCAATCTAATAGCCTCAAATATTTCTTCATACCCAGCTTGTTCTTTTATAAATTCATGAGGGAATAAACCTCCATTGTATCCCTCCCTAGAGAACAAATTATATTTTTGCACAAGATACAACTCATTATTGGAATAATCATGGAAGGGTATTAATTGGAGTTATGTGAATAGATAAGTGAAACCAGTTATAGTAGAAATTTTGCTGCCTAACACAATGTATTTTAGGATATGACTTACAACTTAATGTAAGAGTATGACTATAATTTAATTTAAATGCACCACTTAAATATATTCATAAAATCGTGCATTTAAATGAAATTATATCTAGTTGTAAGTCATATCCTAAAATACATTGTAGGCACCAATTTTTTTACTATAACTAGTTTCACTTGTCCATTTACATAGCTCCAATTTAATAACTCCAATTAATACCCTTAGTAATTTGAGTTATGTGAATGGATAAGTGAAATTAGTTATAATAAAAAATTTGTTGCCTAGCACAATGTATTTTAGGATGACTTACAACTCTATAATTTCATAATGCATAAAATTATACTATTGTAAGTCATATCTATAATTTCTACTAGGCCCACATCCTAAAATACATTGTTTTAGACACCAAAATTTCTACTATAACTAGCTTCACTTTTTGCAACAAGGGTTGGTGTTGGTGAGCTTTCATTTTTTCATCAATGTTTACTAACTCTTTTGCTTAATCTAAGTCTATCATAGATTTTGAGTAGCATAGGTTATATGGTTTAGGTTGTGTACAAAAAAGGTATTATTTTCAAATCTAATATCTCATAGATTTTGTTGGGACTTTCAAATTTCGCAAATTTGAAGTGCCCATATTGAAAATTTTGCCTTTGCACACTCAAAAGTGCACTTGAAAAATCTGCCCAAGTGACCTACTTTGGAGGGTCACAATTTGAAGTCAGTTAATTTTCAAGGAAAACCCCTTCGTGGACATATTCAATTGACATATGGTAACATGCTTGTTAGTTTTCAGCTTCCCATGATGAGTTTTGACAAGGTTTTGAAAAGCGAAGCTAGAGGGTTCTGGCACTTTTTTGCTATTTGCAAACTCCCTGTCCTGCGAAGTAGCCTCCTGTTCGAGTTGATATTTTGTAACTAGATGATTTCCAAGAAAAAAAGATTTTTTCTCTCCATTCTCCTCACATTCATATACTCCCTGGTCCGATTTCAAGGCTTCATGATCTGATTTGTTATTTTTTCAAGATCAAAAGCAAATGTAGTTTGCTATGTTTTCACACCTACATTTTAAGAAATTTTCAAGGTGGTCAACTTTGACCCCTAATATCTTGTGATGAATGATGATTCAAGGGAATACCTCTTGCACACATACTCAGTGTACCCAAATGACCTAGTGTGTCTAGTGGCAATTCCCCAAGAGATGATTTGATATTTTTTACAAAATGGCAACTTGGTGAGCTTTAATTATTTTTGAACAGGTAAAGTTGCAGAAATGTTTGAGTAGGCCACTTTGACATTGAATATTTTTCACCTCGTGACTTGTTTTTTTGAGCTATTTCTTAGACTCCATTCTTGGGTCAAATGCTTGCATGCTTATAAATTTTCATGACTCCACATGGTCATTTGACTATTTTTCTAGAGTGATTCTAGAGCCAACTTGACCAGTTTTGACTACTATGCAAATATGCTAGAAAGCAGATTTTAATGACAACCCATTTCATGTTTTCAACTCAAATGCATTCATAAAGAAACCTCAAGTCAATTCAAAGTGAAACTTGTTTGAAAACAATTTTTTTTTAGTCGGGCCCATAACAGGACCCGACATGTGTCACACCATTGTTGAGTGAACATCAATGTTAAAATACAAAGACAAAGGCAACCATAATAGTTTGAAAAATTTCAAATACCATTTTCAAGTCTATGTATAAGCTTAACCATGCGAAGTTGAGGGTGTTGTTGCATTTAGCATAGAGGGAAAGGTGATGTTTCACTCGAGTTGCCATGGGATAAAGTTGCAACACTATTTACTTTTGCTTAGTTGTTTGAGTAACTGCATGATACTAAAAAAAGATATATCATTTATTCAAGGTTAATAATGTTTAGATTTCCTTTTCATAGATGATGCATATTTGTGTCATGAAATCATTGCTTAGAGAACTAATGAATGGCTTAGGGTTATGAACATTTCCTATGACTATTTACAACTACATCTGCTAGCAACCACTCCATAATTTTATCTTCAATTGTGTGCTAGGCTAACAGTGTTATATTCAGTGGCTGTAAAGATAATCGGGGGAGGTGGATTGTCATCCTTCTAAGCCTTCTTTGAAGTAGTTGGAAGTTGTTGTTATACGCCATGTTCTTAAGATTCTATGGACCTTTCAAAGTGCAACAGGGGTAGCAAATTATGCAGTCAGTATCTCCTCACTTAATTCTAATTTCGATAAGGTTAGAAATCAGGAGTCAAATGTGAAGGAGGGATATGATGCCCAGAACAGGGCAAACAAGGTTACCTCACCAAGTTCAGTCACCAGTTAGCAAAGCATTAATAAGGAGGATATTGTCGAGACTAGGAGCGTGGCTTTCCTATTTCAACATGGCCAGTAGGACTTGGAGTGTGTGTTCCATCATTGCAACCCATGCCTCGTGTCCATCATTCCTGAATAAATGGAGTAGAAATCTCTTGCCCATTCCCATGAGTTGCGGATAATCAATAAATTGGAGATACAAGTAATGGTTATAATGAAACACAGAAGAGACTCTAGATGATTAGAGTGAAGTTTTTACATGTTGTTCAAAGATTAGGTCAAACTCCTCAGAATGTTGCGGTTACCCAAGTTTTGTATAGGTTGGGACTTGCTGAGGGACTAAAGAGAGGTGTAAGTGCCAACATGGCATTTAGTTTTGACATAGCAAGTGCAATTGCAGAGGAGCTAGAAGCAACACTATTTAATCTCGCTAGACTGTGTGAATGGTTGCATGATCCTGTGAAAGCAAATATTTTATACAGGAATATATGGTTTGGGTTTTCCTGAAAATGTAGATGCACTTAAGGTGAATGGAAATTCATTCAATGTTTTATGCATGCTTGGTGCCATGGAACAAAAGGTGGATGACTAGCTTGAAGCAAGAGAAACGTTTGGAGCTGTGCGTGGCAAATTAGAGACAATTAAGTTAACATTTGGGTTGGGGAATCGAAATGATTTCTTGGATTTTGTCAATTGGATAAGGGATCCAAAAAAATGAGCCAATGCATTTTATATGGGCTGAAGAATAGCATTGAAAAGTGATGGCGCAAAAAGAAGGGAATGCATCACATGATTCAAGATACAAGTGATGATGGGGAAATCTGTTAGGAATAATTAAGATTTTCTAGAAAATAATAAATATTTCTAGAGTCTTCCATAAGCTAGAATATTCCTGGAGTTGTTGTAAAAAAGAAGTTTCCAGATTTTAGAGTTTTCTAGAAAGCAAGAAGCTTCCAGTCTTCAAAGATTTTTAGCTATATATATGAGATTGTGGACAACTACTATAGATTGCATCTGGATTGAGTGTAATGCATTCATGATAAATAAAATATATTTCTGAGTTATCCAACTCTGTTTTTCCCTATTTTATCAGTTTATTATTGCTGTTCTAGATCTTATTTTTATTTCTGGGTCTGTTTTTACATGGTATCAAAGCTAGAAAATATTGCTAGAGTGATTTGCTGCAAGAAAATATATTGCTGGAAGTGGTTTGTTTGCAGGGCTGATATATTATTGGAGTGATATTTGGTTGTAGGGTTGTTATATTGCTGGAGTAATATTTGTTTGAAGGCTGATTTTTTGCTAATATGGGTTCTTCAAATGAAGTTTTTCCTATCTTTGATGGAAGTGGTTTTGCAGATTGGAAGATTGCAATCAAGAATGCTCTAAGAGAGAAGGCTTTATGGAGGATAGTGAATAAAGAAATTGGGGAACCTCAACAAAATGATAGAGAAAAGGAGTTGTGGAAATGCAAGTTGGAGCAAGCTAGAGGTATTATTGGTAAAGCTTTGAGCCCCAATTTGAATAGAAGATTTGTTGATGTTGATAATCCAATAGAGCTGTAGGAGAATTTAGAAAAATATTATAAATATGCAGATATTGCTAGCATGTTTAGTATAGAAGAAAAATTGATGAACTTAGATCCATCTGATTTTGAGAAAATCTCTGATTACTTCAATGAAGTTACTTTTTTAAATGCTCAGCTAAAAAAAATAGGTGCTGAATATGCAAAAAAAGATTTTTAGTTGATTCCAATGGTTGAAAGTAAGCTTCCCTAGCCATATAAGGTATTTAAGGAATCAAGGAAAATGGTTCTTCAACTAAATCCCAATACCCCCAAACAAACTTTTGATCAATTTTGCAAGTTTGTTTAAGATGAAGAAGTTCAACTTATTAAAGAAGGATATATTAACAAAAATCATGCATATGCAACTAAAAGTAAATTTTTTAGAAATGATGGAAAGAAGAATTGGAAAGGAAATAATAAATTTTGAAATAATGAAGGTTCTAACCATTTTTCTAGAAATGATGGCACATAAAAGCAAGTTGGAAAAAAAATCATTATTTACAGATATTGTGGAGGTGAGAATCACATGGAGAAATTTTGTTTGAAGAAGAGGGAAAATGAAATGCAGCAATATAAGCCCAAGCAAGAAAGGTTTAAGGATGGAAAGAAGGATAAGCATAGCTTCATAGCCATCTCCTTAAAAAGGAAAGAGAAATCAAATGAGGAGGTAATTGCTACACCCAAGAGTAAATCTAGTGTTAAGGGGGGATACTTTGCTTTAGATTCTAATAAAGAATGGATTTTAGATTCAGGGGCATCATCTCGCATGACTGGGGATAGATCTTTGTTTATTGATTTTTATGAAGGGAAGAATTTAGATCAAGAAATTACTATTGGCAATAAAATGAAACTTCTAGTTTTGGGAACATGGACTATTAATGTAACAAATGGGTCTTTGAAAAATATTTTACTAGTTGAAGGATTAGGGGTGAATCTTATTTTAGTATATAAAATAGTTCAAACTAAATATGATTTTGTTGTCACTACTGGTCAAGTTATTGTTAGAGATAGAAAAGACCCAAGCAATATAATTGCTATTGGTAGAGTTGATCATGAAGAGAGTCTATTTAAATTTTTGGGGTTTGTTGATGATGAATATACACTCTCTCATGCTTTTATTACTTAGACTGATTATATGTCAAAACTTTGGCATGCTATACTTGGACATATAAATTATAGAAAATTATAAGACATGATTAGAATGGATATGGTTAGAGGATTAACAAAAAATTTAGCTTCTGAAGGTGTTTGTGAAGGATGTGTGTTAGGAAAACATCATTGAGATCCTTTTGATTCAGGTAAAGCATGGAGAGCTAATCATCCACTACAACTCATTCATAGTGATTTATGTGAATCAGGCTATCCTTCACTTTCAAGTGCTAGGTACCTTCTCACTTTTATTGATGATTGCAATAGGAGAGTATGGGTTTATTTTCTTGAAAGGAAAAATGAAGTATTTGAAGTATTTCAAAAGTTTGAGGCATTAGTTGAAAATCAAGGTGGGAAAAGAATTAAATGCTTAAGGACAAATAATGGGGGTGAATATTGTAATTATGCATTTGAATCATTTTGTGAAAGTTGTGGTATTAAAGTGCAAAGAACAACTCTGTATACCCCTCAACAAAATGGAGTGGTTGAATGAATGAATAGAACTATTTTAGAAATGGCCCATTGTACATTGCATTCTAAAAATTTACATGATAAATTTTGGGGTTTGGTTGTTTCTTGTGCTGCACATATTGTAAATAGAATCCCCACCAAAGCTCTCACAAATATCACCCCTGAAGAAGCATGGAGTGGTAGGAAACCTCACATTCGGTATTTTAAATTATTTGGGTGTATTGCTTGGGCACACATTCTTGATGAAAAGAGACACAAGTTAGAACCAAAGAGTCACAAGTGTTTGTTTATGGGTTACAGTGAAGAATCAAAGGCTTACAGGTTATATGATTTGACAACCAAAAAAATCTTTGTTAGTAGAGATGTAAAGTTTGATGAACATTGGCAACTTCTAACCACTTCTTCTCACTCCACAACAACCAATGTTCCCTATATCAATGAAGAAGAAGCACTAATGAAACAACTAATTCTTGTGAGAAACCTCCTTTTGCAGGAAGTGATGATGAAGAAGATGACATTTCAGCTAGACAAAAGACAAGGAGTGTTGAAGAAATATATACACAAGGCCCAAAGAACCAAGTAAGGAATGGTATTGCTCTCATGGCCAAAGTATTGTAGATTAATGACCCAAACTCATATGAGGAAGCTAGAGGGAAGAAAGAATGGGAGAAAGCTATGAAAGTAGAATATGGTGCTTTGGTGAGAAAAAAAACTTGGGAACTTGTGCCACTTTCCAAAGGTAAGAATGTGATTGGTTGCAAATGGGTTTATAATTTTTTTTTTAAATTAGATGGTGCTATAGAAAAATTTAAAACTAGATTGGTTGCTAAGGTATTCAATCAAAAAGAGGGTGTTGATTATGAAGAAACATTTGCTCTTGTCATTAAAATGAATATACTTATAATTATTCTTTCTTTGGCTGCAAGTCTTGGGTGGCATGTTCATCAAATGGATGTCAAAAATGCTTTCTTAAATGGAGATTTATATGAAGAAATATATATGGATCAACCACTAGGTTTTGTAGATCAGCAACATCCTAATCTTGTTTACAGATTAAAGAAGTCACTCTATGGACTTAAACAAGCACCAAGAGCATGGAATGAGAATATTGATAGGTATTTTCAGCTTCATGGGTTTAAAAAATGTAAATCAGATCCAAATCTTTATGTGAAGAGAGTGCAAAATAAAATTATTCTTGTTGCAGTTTATGTGAATGATTGACTCATAGCTAGACCAAATATTGGGTTAATTAATGATTTGAAATCAGATCTTCAAGGGGAATTTCATATGAGTGATTTGGGTGAACTAAATTATTTTCTTGGCTTGCAAATTAGTAGGCTTCATGATGGGTTGTTTATCTCTCAAACAAAATATGCTTCAAATGGATCTTTTAGAAAAATTTAAAATGCTTGAATGCAAGCCAACCCTTATTCCTTTCCAATCTAGAGTTAAGCTTACTAAGGAATGTACCTCCAAGAAGGTGGATGCTACTTTATATAGACAACTTATTGGTATCTTGGTTTATCTAACCCATTCTAGACCAAACATTTGTTTTGCAGTCAATATGGTATCTAGATTTATGTAGGAACCAAAACAAAGTCATTGGCTGGCTTCCAAAAGGATTTTGTGATACATTCATGGAACAATTTACTATGGCATACATTATAGTTACAAGTCCTCAGTTTCTTTGATTGGCTTTACAGATTTAGATTGGGGAGGTGATATAGATGATAGGAAATCTACTGGTGGTTATATTTTTTAGCTTGGGTTAGGTCCAATTACATGGAGCAGCAAAAAACAAACAACTACATCATTGTCTTCATGTGAAGTAGAATATAGAGCAGCAAAAGAAGCTGGAAAGGAAGCAGTTTGGATTTGAAATCTTTTATTTGAGCTTGGTTTTGCATAGAGTTCAACTACTACTTTGTATTGTGATAATAAAAGTGCTATACAAGTTGCAAACAATTATGTTTTCCATGCTAAAACAAAGCACATTGAAATTGATGTTCACTATATCCGAGATCTTGTTCAAGCAAATTTTGAACTAATCTCCAATTTGTCCAAGTAGAGACCAAGCAGCAGATATATTTACTAAGAGTATGCTTGAGGCCAAATTTCTGAAATTACGGGGTATGTTGGGCATGATTGAGGTGAACATTAAGGGGGGATAGTAATATAATGTTCCCCTCTCTTTTGTATTTTCTTTGTATTCTTCTAGGAAATCTTAAGGGGGGATGTTAGGAATAATTAAGATTGTCTAGAAAATAATAAAATATTTCTAGAGTCTTCCATAAGCTAGAATATTCCTTGAGTTGTTGTAAAAAAGAAGTTTCTAGATTTTAGAGTTTTCTAGAAAGCAAGAAGCTTCTAGTCTTCAAAGATTTTTAGCTATATATATGAAATTGTGGAAAGCTACTGTAGATTGCATCTAGATTGAGTGTAATGCATTCATGATAAATAAAATATATTTATGAGTCATCCAACTATGTTTTGCCTTGTTTTACTAGTTTATTATTGTTGTTCTATCTTATTTTTATTTCTGGATCTGTTTTTACAAAATCTGGTTTGAATGGTCTCATAGAGAGTGCATTTTTCTGTAAGGAGTAGCCATTGCTCAGGCTAGGAGTGTGGTTCAAGCTTTTGAAATGGAAGTAGATAGAGACTCATCAAATGCTTAATGTATGATTGGCGACATGAATTGGCTCAGGAAAATACCTTAAGGAAAAAGAAGCAATTGAAAGAAGCATAGTGATGATTAAAGGTAGAGTGTTCTTGTTTTACATTGTCTTCAACCTCATCTTGAGAAAGTCTCATTTGCTTGCATGTTCATTTCCTTTGCTCTATTGAGAGAAGCACAACGCCAAGTAAAATAACATATTGACATTGCAGAAGATACATCTTTGTTAAATGCCCAATGATGGGTAAATCTAACACATGTCTATTGTGCATAGGAAGGGTTTGTACTTGCAGTGAAAATGTATCAAAATTGATTGGAAGATTTTATTTTGGCTTTGGAATTCAAATTTTATTTTTTCTGGCTCAAACAACATATGGCGCATGAGCTTGGAAAATGTTGTGTTGCTGATATAGCAACCACTATGATAGTTGAAAGAAGTCCCTTTGATGTTGCAAAAGAGACTGCAGATAGATACAAATGGATGCTACTAGAAACACTTCAATGTCAGGATCCATCGCCAAAGATTGAACACACCATGAGATAAAGCTTTGGTTGTAGTATTGTTTTAATATTGGCAGAAACTTGATAGTGTAAATGCCTTGAATTCTTTGAGAAAACCCTGATTAGAAGTGGTACCCAAATTTTATTATGCTTGGCTCGAAAGCATCATAAATAGAATAATGGCAAGATTAGTAGTAGATTATCTAGAAAGTTCCTATGTGTTTGGTTTCGATGGAGGAAAATATTGTTGCATGTGGGTTACTATAGACTATTCCTTGATGGCCGCCATGACCAAAGAGAAGTTGCAGTGTTGAAAGCCAATGCAGAGTAGGAATGAAGGTCTCCTTGCTAGCCCGTGAAGAGAAGGGTTGACATCATCACAAGAGCATGGGGAAGCGGGGGAATATTGGGAGGTAGATAAAGTTTCCAATACTTTATTAATATTTCATCAAACATTTCCAATGTCTTTTTAAATGTTTATGCTTCTTTGCGAGCCTGAGTAAAATTATGCTACTGTCATCAAGTGAGCGGGTGAATGGGCATTGGAAGGAAGGCCATGGTGGGCCCAAGTAATATGTTTTAAAGTTTTTTTACTTTTAAAGTGTTTGCCTGAGCATATAGTTTTAAAGCTCTCCATTTTAAAATATAAAATTTTAATATAGAGTGGGAGGTAAAAACACGGGTAAATAGTTTTAATGTCCCGATGAGTATTGTAAAATGCCTTCAAAGTTAAAGTGAAACTTACGATGCTAGCAAAATAAAATAGAAAGTATACACGAGTGATTATTTTATAAAATGAATAACATATTCACTGTATGAGGTGTTTTTTGCTGGAGAAGAGTTTTTTCACGAAGAGCAATATTTTCATGAAGTAGGGTGAAAAATGAAAGTGGAGGTGAAATTGATTGCAAAGATATTTTTCAACTATAGAATAAAGAGGAATGGCAACTCTTTAGGGAAGGGAATATTTTTCTGTTGCAGGTAGGGAAAATGCATGAAGCATGAATCAAAGTATAGATTAGGGTTTCTCTTCAGGCGGTGGGCAGTTATTCATCAAGGGACCTTAGTTTTCCAAGTGTCTTCTTCTGATGTGCATTTAGGGTTTCTCTCGGACCCTTAAGTGAAATTTTGGGATTCATTGTAAGGAGTGAGTTGTTTTGGAATTATTCACGGAGAACATTGTAATAGAAAAAAATTTAGGGTTAAGTATTAGGTTTGAGTTTCTCAATATGTATGTAATTTTGATAGCAATACTAGCATAATAATACAAAATGGTGAAAATTCAGAACCATTTTCTCTCCTATGTACTAGTTTATAAGCTTTTTTTTTTTTTTTAGACTATAGGAATCGGGTAGCATGATCCCCTATAAATTGCAGTGTGCCTGGTAAACTTTTTAACGTGATCGGTGACACTAGAATGACACGCCCTCCAGTACCATGGGGTGGGGGAGATTGGACCTCGTGACCAACCTCCTGCAACAAGAAAAGTTTAGCCAACTGAGCTAGGGCCCCAACTCCTTTTTATAAGCCATGAATAACATAATCAAGAGTTATTTTATTTGTCTCCATTGAATTCTAGTGGATGTTTAGTTTTTTTCATGGTTTTTGATTCAAGGAATTGATGTAAATTCTTGAGTGAGGCTATTGGTTTATTGTAAATTGAGTGCTAGGATTCTGATAATAAGTTATGGTTGAGATGTTATGTTGAAATACTGTAATACAGTATCTCCCAAGCTTAATTGATGTTGTGTATTAAATTTTTATTAGATTCTGTAGGTATTGGAGTCGACTCTGTTCCAAGGATGAGGCGTTGATCTAAGTGTGTTATTATTGTTTCATTTTGTTGATTAATTCAACAACTAATCACAAATATAAATCATTTTACTTATCAATCTTAGTTTTTTTGTCTTTGGAATTTAATGCTCTGCATCTCTCATGTTTGAGTTAAACACTTCCCTGAAGGTCAGCCAAACCTTTAAGGTACTGTGTCTTTCAAACAATTGGAGGAGAAACTTCTGTTTATAGTGTATTTGATACTTTGGCACACAAGTATCTATAAATATACTATTGGGGAGACCCACCTTGGTTTAATAGAGCCAAAAGTGTAGGAGATTTTAGTGTTTGACTGAATCTTGTCCGTTGGCCAAATCCATCTTTGAGTTTGAATATAAGAAAGTAGCTATTCTATAAGACTCATTGAACCTGTTGATTTGTGAACCAACATATTCTTCTATTTTTAAAAAATATGAAATTGGTTCATATTGCCATATCTTTCTACTTTTATTGGTATGGTAAACAAGAGAGCATTAGTTGGTCCAAACATTTTCAAAGAACCACCTCCTCACGTTGCTGCTACTTCCAAACGTTTTGGAAGAACCAAAAGGTTTGGACCAACTAATGCCCTCTTGTTGACCATGCCATATTTCTTTGTTATTTCATGAGCTACTCTATATTCTAATCTTTCTTGGAGGAGCAAGCTCATCTCAACCCTACCATGAATATCAAATCTAAAACATTAATTCTTATTGTCTATAATTTTATCTTATTGTCTATAATCAATTACGATGAAATGAATCATAGATAGACAATAAAAATTAACTTCGAGATGATAAGAATCCAAGGTTGGGATTGAGAAAATTAACCATATGCATATTAATCTTGAATTACTTGAAGTTGTTCATCTGACTTGTGCCATTCTTTTGGAGTTGCCAAACATGGCTACAAATGCACATGATGTTAGAAGAAAGGTGATAAGTAAGACATTCTAGCGTCTATTGGAAATAAATGAGAAGCAAACATTCACTGGTCCTCCTGAGAATGTCCGCAATCATGTTATGGCTGCAACCCAAGTACTAAGCAAGGGAAATTGGGAAAATGCATATGAAGTTATTGAAAGTCTTGATGCTTGGAAGCTTCTTTGAGAAATGGATAATGTGCTAGATATGTTGAAGTTAAAAATTCATGAAGAAGCTCTGAGAACCTACCTATTCACCTATTCCTCATGTTATGGATCCTTGATCTTAGATCAACTTACAACTATGTTTGAGCTTTCTGAAGCACAAGTACATAGCATGGTGAGTAAGATGACAATTGTAGAAGAACATCATGCAAGATAGGACTAGCCTACAAGGTGCATTGTTACCCATAATGTGGATCATGTCTGATTACAAGCCTTGGCGATACAGTTTGCTGAGAAATTGTTTGTTCTCATTGATAGTAATAAGAGAGCTTTTGATGCTCGAACATGAGGTGGATTAGAGGGACCCAGGTGGCAACAAGGAGGAGAGACACACAAGACTATGTTGGTGCTACTTTTGGTTAGTGGAAATATGATTTTTTTAATGGACAAGGCAGACATGGTGGTTTTTCTACTCGGTCAACCTTTACGGGTGCACGAAATGCAGGTGGCCAGGCACATATTGGTGCTTCTGGAGCCACATTTTTAAAAGATCGCTTTAGTCAAGGTGGTTGGGCCAGAGCTGCACATTCTTTAGGTTATCAAAGCACATGCTACCAAGATGCATATAGTAGTGTTGGGAGAACTCCTTACCAAATAGGCTCAGCATCCTTTGCTAGTGTTAGAGGTACTCAGCCTGATGGAGCAACTCATATGGTGAGCTTAACAAGATCAGGAAAGTTTTAGTGGCTTATCTAATTATCATGCTTATCTATAATTAGTCATTGTTCACTTTGATTAAACTTATGTTTGATCCTAAGTTAGGTTTGTAGTTACAAGGTCAATCACAGACATGAACTTGATTTTTTAAAAATTGTGCCTCGAAATTCAAATTTTATTAACTAAGCTAATTTAATTTTTATTTGTAAAGCCCACTAAACTCATGTTTATTTAATTCAATGTCATGTGGTAATATTCAAAGATATTTATTTCATCCACATCTCTCATACACACATCAAGACATTTCTCATTATTCTAGGAATCTAGAGCATTAAAGAACAATAAATAGTTACATGTTTGTATTTGGTGCTTAAAAATAAATAAATAATATGGATTGTAAGGAAAAGAGGCATAATTATAGTTGCTCTATTGCATCCAGTAGTTTCTACTACTTTAAAGTTTTCTCTATATGAGGAACTGTTGACTTGCATGCCTATCTAACACATCAACCAAATGTAAAAATAAAAAATCTTTTTGAAATTTGCAGTTCAAGTAGAAAAATTATAATAAATGTAATTCTCTCCATCAAATCGGAAGCTAATTATTCTTGATTATGTTTTCTGGAGATCATGGTTACTGGGTTGAAAAATCCAATTTGTTCAGGAGGTCAATTTTTTCTTTTTCGAATGAAATTACTATAGTTAGCAATTGAAAAATCTATATACTAAGTTTGAGAAATCTGACTGATCTAAAATATCCAGACCAAAATATATTTTAACTAAATACATTTGGATTTGGTAACTGTGCTCAAGATGATTTAACATGATTTCATCAAGTCATACAATAAATTTTCATCAGTGAAGATAACTCTTGTTTTTCAACAACTTTCATAGACTTGTGCATAAGTGTACCTATACACATATAGTTCATCTGAGGTAATGTCTCTTAGAAAGTGAGACTCTCTTACCAAGTAAGAGAGTCTCACTTTCTTAATAATTTTTACATTCAAAAACAAAGAAGCAAGTAATTTATATTAAGACATTGCAAATGAATTATTTTGAAAAGAAAATGTTGATTAAGAAGAAATTTAATACTGTGCAACACAGACAAATGCTATGTCAGTTTAAAAATCTTAATATGCCAAATCTAGGTGAATCTTATGAATTATCTCTAAGCAATGAAAGTCAAATGTTGATTCAGGGTTATGTCTACCAATACAAGATTTCCAAACATTCGCATGTGATTTTAAGGGTTTATAAATAAACCCTTCAAATCACATACAGAAACCCTTAATTAAACTTTATTATACAACCTTTTACAAAACGACATACATGCAAAGTAATATTTACACCAAATATTTGAGAATAATGAAAAACCCAAAAATCAAAGCCTAACTTACAGTCACACCAATACCATAATTTCACATCCTCAAACCCTTATATGAGTAAACTATACAGACTTATCAAAAATGACATGGGAAAAGCAATATTTAGTAAAGAAGACTGCAATAAAGAAAAAACCCAAGGAAAAAACCCTAACTTATAGTCACTGCATAAGGAATCATTGAACAAAACAAAAACATTTAACACTTCTAACTAATTGATTATTGAACAAAACAAGCACTTCATAAATGAAATCAAAGAAACTAAATGAATGAAACCTGGCTTCAAATTCACTTTTGTAGATGGGATCTTCACTCGAGCAGCCTCCGACCACAAACTCTTCGAGCAAACATCCAAAATGCCCGGGCCCAATATTCTTTTTTTTTCATTTTTGTCACATTCGGTTGGAAGGTATTTGGCTAAGTAGGCTTCAGCTTAACCATACTCAACCTAAATGACAAGGCCACATAGGTGCCATGTTGTTGCCACGTGGTTTTGACTAAATCTTATTTAGCCAAAAATCTTTAGGCCTAAATAGGTTCGATAAAATTCGCACGGTTGGCCCAAAGTGTGACACAGGTTTGTACTTTTACCCTATTGTAATTTGAGGACCTTGGTATAAGTAGGAATAGAGGAAATGGTTGTAGGAGGAGGAATTTGAGTCCCTCCTTGACTTTGGACATTGTTTGAAGGTAAAGAACAACTAGTCATTCATGTAAGATGTTTTCCAAAAATTTGAGCTAGGTTACACACAAGTTCAACTCCTTCACTTTCAATCATGCGATGTATGTTATCTATGGTAGGAATAACAGTGGTTGAAAATTTTTCAGTACTCAGTTGGTTTTGTAGGTTTGTGAAGTCTTCATGGATTTGGATTATGTTTTCTTGTGGAATATTAGTGTATAGGAGAAAATTTGCACGGTCCCTTATGCAAATTCCCCTTTTACCCTTCCTCACTTTAGAAAACCAAATTCGAAGGCTAAATCCCACATAAGCCCACTGCCTTCATTCCACTTGGCATCCATTTTGTGTTTTGGAAGAGGAATAACTATCGGGTACGCCCATGTGGTGCGTAGATGTCCATGCGGCACACTTACATCCCTAGTAGATTCTTGCATCTGGAGCCTGCAGAGGCATTACACTTTCCATTGAAGGTTGATTTGTAATGCCCTCTTCGACTAACTGACCCGAATATGGCCATTTTCCTCATTCTATCCTTCAAATTTAGTCATTCTTCATGCATTTAATCTTCTACACATCCTCGAAGCACTCAATCTTATCACTCTCCAAGCATTCTAGCATTCACTTCTTGCCTTCTAAGATTTCAAGCAGCACTTTGCACTCCATAGTATAGTAGCAACAACACTCTGTCAACTCCGTGAGCGAGTGTGGAACAACACCATTGCAGCAAGGGCTTGAGTCCTCTCATTTTCTCCTCCATTAGCTAGTGAGCTCTTGGTGGAGGTGGTAAGCTTTCTACTCCTCTCCTCTATGATTTGGTTGGGTATTACCTCACTATTTTCTAGTGCTTTTGTGTTCTTTACTCCATTTCCTTCTTTATCATATATTTCTCCATTGTTGCAAACTTAGCTATCCGTGGAGGTGGAAACACCAAAATGGGGGTCTAACTGAGGCAGGCCCCTATATAGCCACCCAAAAAATTTCCCCTTTCTTGTGTGTAGGTGGAACTATACTTGGAGCTAGCTAGCAAACAAGCTCATTTGTGAGATCATTCTTGCCACCCTAGCTTTAATCTACTTTCTTTATCATATTTTTCTATATATTTCTTATTTCATAGTGTTATTTTATTCCCTTAAACACCATTAGCTAGGCCGTTAGTTTCCTTTCTAATGGCTAACCTTATCTTTTTAGTCCCCTGGTTGTATGGACACCAGCGCACTTGAGAGGTGCCAATTCGTCGTACTATCATCCTAGAATTGCACTTTCATCCTCGAGCAAAGAGCTACTTGAGGCACAGTGTTGAACCTGAAAACTGGCTCGCCTAGGCCCATTTCAAATCTCAGGTTTGCAGAGTGATTGAAGGGCCTCATATTCCTCATCATTCTTGTCCCTCATTTCAAAACACCCCTTTAAGATGAGGTAAATCAGGGCAGCCTTCCACTCTTGGATCTCTGTGACCTAGGGCCTTGAACGTGGTTGGTTCCCCTCTCTTATATTTTTGGTGAACTTGACGTGAACAATTCTGGTTTCGTTTTGTGATATGAAAAGTGTTGTGCAGTTTTTCGCACACACGCCCCGCTGAAGCAGGGACCCTCTTTCTCTTCAGTTTTGGTGTTTTGGCCCTTTCTTTTTGAGGTTTTGTCTTACTTAGGCATGTGCTTAAATGTATATTTTGATTTCCTAAGTGTTTCCCCTAGGTTAATATCATTGAAAATCTTAAGTTTTGGATGAATTTCAGGCTTTTGCTTAGATTCGGGACTTTCCGCCTTGGTCGGATTTTCCTGGATCTTGCTTGGATTCTGGTTCAATCTTGTTGCTCGGGAATTCTTGGTCTTCATGGATTTCCACGTGGGCCGGAATTCCCCAGATTCCACCCTGTTGTTGGATTCTCGAATTTCTTCTCTAACTGTCTTATCGACTGCATTAATGGCTCCGTACACGCTTTGAAGGCTGATTTTACTCGATTTCTGAGATCTTTTGCGCCATTATGATCACTTTTTCCATTGTCTAAGTCGAGAGCCACATCCTAGCATTTTTTATTTGAGCTTTTGGATTTGATTTGGGCGTTTGACTTTGAATTTATTGATTTGGTGGTGGTGTCTTGTGCGTTCTTGCTGGTGTTTATTATGGGCTCTTGGTGCTTCTGAGATCAATTCCCACTTTATAATGGTATGTGTCTGATCGCTTTGCTTTGAATTGAATTATGAATGGCACGTTGGTATTGTGAGAACTTGTGGGATTTGAATTCCTGTGTATTTCCTTATTTCATGCTAGGGTTGTTCAGCATTGCATCCTTTGTCATCTCACAGGCAAGTTTTGAGTTGATGTGTCTATCTGCATTTTAATGAATTCTACCTGAGAGTAATTAGTAAACCCTAGTGATGACTCAACAATGGAAACAATTAAATTCTGAGCTTGACTGTGTGCTAATGGCGGATGAATAGGGTTTCAGACCTAGGGCAGTGCCATATCAGGTGATTTCGTCTTAAGATTGACCTATAATGTAAAGGAAACCTGTGAAAGGTCCATCCCCAACTTATCCTAAGTTAACCTTTCAAAATTCTGCATTGGTTCAGTGTTTGGTGAAATCGTGACTCTCCGTCCCTCCCAAATTTCCATCGCTGTGACCTTGCAAGGTCGGGGAGATGTCATACCGATCACTCAAACGCTTGGCTGAAGGCCTTCCTGAGTTCATATGTCATCGCTATGATAGGATCATTTTCAGGCTGATATGGTTTCTTGTTTCTATCGGCGAGACTCTTAACATTCGCCAGGACTTCACAGCAAAGCTTTCCTCTCTCATTGAGCCCAAATCCTTTTTGGGGAGACCACATATTGTCGGCCAGAGGTTATACCGATAGAACTCTACATCGGTGAAACTTACGTAGTCGTTGAGATCTCTGGCCGAACTCAAGATGTTATATCGAAGGCCCTCTTGGGTTCATTTTCGTTCACCATGACAGTATCTTTCTCTCACCAAATGCCTCTTACGTTATATCACTAGTCGGCAAGACACCGCAGCTTCGTTGGGACCTCATATCGAAGACTTGAGTCTGGCCGAAGCGATTGTTTAAACTCTAATGTTCGGTGAGACAAGATGTATTTTCCAGGACCTTACCCCGACCCCCCTTGGCTCATACCGATATGTTTGCTATGTCCCTTTTCACCGAGACCACCCGGTCTTAGCGAAACCTATTCTAGTGACTTCCTTCGGCGAGACTCCCAGGAGTCACCGAGACTTCTCAGCGAAGCGATTGACTCCTACCGAAACCCTTCAATCCGGAAATCCCCATTGGTTCAGAACTTTGCCTTAAACGCGAATGTCCGTTAGGGCCAGATTTCTCCGAAATCTGTCATCTGTCATATTTCCCGAAAATCTTCTTTGGCCCGTTCTTCGCTAGAATCCGTCTCTTGTGGATTTTCCCGAAGGTTGATAAGATGTGAAGAAATATTGAATGGCATGATCTGTTTACAATTTATTGTGCATTTGATGATAATTTCATGCCATATTTGGATCTCCCATGTGATTTATTGATTAAAAATGATCAAGTTTGATGGTTAAGTAGGTGTTTCTTGGTTTTTTCCGTTGGAATCCGATCGGTCTGGAATTTCCCAAAATTCCTCTCTGTCTCAGATTCCGCAGATGGTCTTGAAACCCAAAATTTATTATGGTCATTTTATATGGATTTTAATAACACTTTGACCATATGAGATGCATTCTAATGGTGTTCTAATGGAATAACCTTGCTTTCCTGTGGTTTTTAATGTGTTTTTCATGTTGAGTGCAGACTGAATCAAGCAAAACCGTAGCTGGTTCCTCATTATCCGATGCAAAGAGGATTAAGCTGGACATCAAGAGCAAGGTTCCTAAGAGTAAGATCACTTATGTCTAGTCAGAAGTCACTGATACAAATG
>VDFB02132844.1:0-18093 GCA_007258455.2 Sequoia sempervirens | reverse complement strand
GCTAGCTATAAAATAAAGTGGTGAATGGATTGGATTTCTCCCTATTAACTTTGCAATTGTTTGAGAGTAGTGGGAGGAGGCATGTCAATTATTGCTTTAACCTTCACTAGGTTGACCTCAATTCCTATCCTGGATACAATGTATCCCAATAATTTTGTAGATGTCACCCAAAAAATATATTTCTTAGGATTTAGCTAAAGGTTATATTGCTCTAGTCTATCACAAATTTTGGCCAATATGTCAAGATAGACTTCTCCGGTGATTGATTTTGCTAATAGAGCATCAACATAGTATTCCATCAAGATATGCATCATGTCATGAAAGATAGTTGTCATAGCCCATTGATAGGTAGCTTGGACATTTTTAAGACCAAAAGGTATGACATTCCAACAAAAATTCCCCCATGGAAAAGTGAATTCTATTTTATGTTGGTCTTTAGTGGCAATGCAAATATGATTGTAACCTAAGAATCCATCCATTAAGGATAACATTCTATGCCCCATGCTATTGAATCCATAATCATGTTTATGTTCGGTAAAGGGAAATCATCTTTTGGGAATGCTTTGTTTAGATATCTGAAGCCCATACATATGTGGATGCCCCCAATGGGTTTAGTGACTAGGAACAAGTTTGATATCCATTCAACATAATCAATTGGTTAGATGAATCCCACATCTAACAACTTTTGAAGTTCTACCTTGACCAACAATACTATTTGTGGGTGCATTTTGCGTAGCTTCTATTTCACTAGGTTTGCTCTTGGTGTTATTGTTAGATGATGTAGTACTAGATAGGATCCAATCCAGGCATGTCTCCATAGGACCATGCAAAGTTTATTTTTCTATTCTTGAAAAATTCCAAGAAATTGATATTTTCCTCGAATAAAGAAGTTGAAAAGTATTTTATCCTAAAACTATCTATAGTATTGATATCTACCTACTTGGATTTCTCAATAAGAATTGGTGATCTCTCATGATCCATAGGGAGATTTTCAAACCTTCCATCCTTGGGCACTTTAGAAAGGTTTTCACCCTTGGATACATTCTTTATTTTACTATTCTTTGGTTTGGAAGTGCCACATGGTGGTTTTTGCTAAGGGACGTATTTATACATTTAATATTTTTGTGATTGAAAAGTTTGGAATCCTCCCCAAAGTATGCCATTGTTTCGAGTTCTATGATAAATCCAACTTGATGATCTCCTAGGGTTATCCCATCTTGAAGTCCCAAAAACTCTGCTATTGCTTCATCATTCTGGAATGTGTCTAGATTAGGTGGATAATGTTGGTCCCAATTGTTAAGTTGGGGGTATATAAGTGGAAGGTTGTTATTGGATGTTGAAGGCTCAAAAGACATGGGATATCATGCAAATTTTATGATCATGGAATAGGCCAAATCGATACATTTGAAAGAGTCATTGTTGGTATCCTCATTAGATGATTTACTCACAAAAGAAGTATTATTTTCATTTATAGGTTTATTTTCAATAGTTGAAGACATAGTACCTAGTTTCCCAAATCCAAGTCCTATATAGCATGGTTTGATAGGTATTATGAGAGGTTTCATCATCACTTGATTTTGTACTCCAAATCCACTATGTCCATCATATCCCATGTGTTCCATTATTGAGAATCATTTAGTGTACTTTTATACTAGTAATGTGATAATATTCGTACCAATATATTATTTATCATTGTAGATCCATTCAGTTATATTGTCATCTACAGATTATTTATCCAACTCCCCCCATTTGGAAAAGGTAGTCAGTCTACATTTGATTATCATGGTTGATGTTGCTTGAGATTTAATTGGTTTTCCATATGATCTAGGTGATGATGGAAGCCGACCTATACATAAAGACCGTGTCATATCATATTCCCCACACCCTTTGTCTTTGACCTAAATTTTAACCTCTAGAGTAATTTTTGAATTAGTGGATGTTTGAGCTAGTTCCAAAGGGTCTATGTGGGATTTGGAGGAGGATTCTTCAGTGTTGTTGGGAACACAAAGTATGGTGGATCCTCTCAATTTACTACAGTATTCAAATGTATCTGGATCTACCAGAATGTTTACTTCATTTACCTCATGATAGAACTTGAGACACTTTTGAAAAGTAGAGTGTATGGCCTACATATCATGAATCCATGGGCGACCAAGAAGCACATTGTAGGGGAGTTCTAGATCTAGTACCTGGACTACTATGTCTTTGGCTACTGGTCCCACTCTAATGGGAAGAGTAATAGTACATTTGGAGGACTATTCAACATCATCATAAGCTCTAATAAATATCCTCTTGGTTGAATCTATAGCTTCCTCAAAGTATCCCAATGTTTTGACCAATTTTAAAGTGCACATGTTTAAACCAACACCACCATATATTAGGACATGTTATATGAGGTGCTTATGGAAAAATATTTCTAAATTAAGGGCATAATTGTGAGAAGGAAAATGAGATGTAACTTCTTTTGTTGATCATCAAAGCTTATGCCTCTCCGATAGCCTTATGGGAAATTCAACGAGTGGGGGACCAATTTGTATCTCACTGAATGACCTTTGGGATTTTTATAAAAAGCCAACTTTTCTTTGTGATTTGGGGAAAAGGTAGAAATAAATGCAAATAAAACATAAAAAATGGTGATGCACTAAAGCTTTTACAACATTTCAAACCTTAAACTATTTCTTATAACTGATATGATAGAAACATAATTCCATAGACCCTTCATTGTTGGAAAGAGAATGAGCAACAAAGGATTAATGAAAGAACAATGCAATATTTAAAATCTCCCCATGGGAAGCACCCATTAAGGTCCAATTAGACATAATAAAACTCTAAATATTAATAGAAATATCTAAAAACTCACATAAAACTTGTCCATTTACAACATAGTATGAAGAATGACAAACTTTCTACAAAAAATGGAAAAGTTCAATAGACATAATCCAATTTCTGAAAGCTAGTATTCAACATAAAAGCTTAATAGCATGAAAATTAGCTATTTAAACTATCAAAGAAGACTTAACACAATGTTTTTAACATGAACAAAATCTAAACAAAAAACTTGACAAAGGCCATATCATGCATAATTTCAAAGATTTCTCCCAAACAGAACGAACTTCAATAATATAGGAACTAAAAAACAAAGGTTGAATGCCAACCTGATGATAGTTTTGAATTAAAATATAACATTCCAGAGAATAACAGTATTTTGTAAAACCTTCTACTTCTGAAAATATAAACTCTCTAATAGATCTATATCCTTTGAAATGGTTTTTGAACAATTTTTCTAAATCTTTTACTCATGTTGCCAGCCTCTATTTATAACCAGAAGAAGAGAGCACCATCACAAACATTCTAGAAATAGAAACTGCCAGATGCCAGAACCTGATAGATCACAATCCAATCCTAGATCTTGATTATGTTGCAACAATCTTCGCTCATTAAGTCCCAACTTCTTCATTAATGGCTTTAGATATTTAGTGAAGATAGTTGTCAAAATACAATCAGATTTCAACACAACCTAGAAAAAATCTAATCGATCAACCATAGAGGTCAACAAATCCAACTCAAAGGTTCCACCCTAAAAGAAAGACACCCACTGCATTTTGAAAAACTCCACCTAAAGAGATTACTCCACACAAAGACAAACTACCCAAAGCAAATAGATGATGTGTCAAGCAAGCATGAAATCTTAGATTTGTGAGAATAGCTTTGAAGAAAATCCTCACCAAGTTGACACGTGCCTTGGCTTGCACCCAAAAGGAAAATGATGTGTAAAAGCCACGTTGCCACCACATGGTGCATTGTGCACCTTTAGGAATAGTCTTCACCTTTTGAGCGTAAACCCATCCTGAAGCTGAAAAGAGTAAGGGCCAAAAACCAAAAAGATTAAAGGAAAAATTGCTTTATAGTTCTAGCGACTCATTGGGGGCCTTCACTTGCAGAGGCACGAACCTAGAGCTTTGGTAATTCCTGGAGTTTGAGGAAGGTGGAGTACTAGACTTCCCAATCCAAATGAGTGGGCCTGATGAGAGTGTGAAGAATCTCGTATGCTTGATCCAATTTGAGGACTTCCTTGAAAGAAACCCCTCCCCACCTTGATGAAACAACCTTGATGTAGTAATAAAGCTGAGAAAGGGGAAGTATCTCTTTCTCGATTTCCTCAACAGTGGGCGATGGGATTAGACTTGGGAGTGTTGTGGAAATATTGATTTTGAGTCTGATCACATCCACAATCTGCTTGATTGATAACACCTCTCCATTTGGTGAGAAAAGGGCGGGTAATCTAGAATCAAGCAGAACACCAAACTCCTTCTTGATCTCATTGACCTTCCTATTCAATGTTTCTTGACAATCTTTATATTTTGACACAACTTTGTGGTAGTTGATGAATTTTCTTTCTTTTCTTGAGGCCGCCCTTCGATTAGGAATTCTTGAGTTTCTTAAAACTTCTTCGGTAGCCTTACATAACCTGAAGATAAGATTCTTAGATTCTATGGCTTGGGGAGCATATATATGCAAAATTTGGTTGACCATCGGGCCAACCTTCTCATTTAATTCCCGAGCATCCCTCAAAAACTACAAGACTTCAACTATGATTTTCTCCCAATGTGTGGATATCACGCTTTTTAGTATTGGGAGGATCTCAAAACCTTGTACTGTAACCAATTCCTAATGGAATTAAGATTCTCTTTCCTTTATGTTCTCCTCCTATCAACTTTTCTCCTAGAGGGCATTTGTGAGCTCAAAGCTTAGCTTCTTGATCTCTTCTTCACGAGTCTACAAAATAGACTCAATCTCTTGCTTTTCTTATTTCACCCTTTCCATTTCTACTTGGGCCTTTTGGAGATCGTTGAAAGCCTGAGATCAGATGCTATCCAATTCCTTCTACATATTCTCTTAGTTACATTGATATTTCGCATTTGTCTCACGTCCAATAGTAACCTCACCCTTCAATTTCTCTATCTTGGCATGAAGTTGACTCTGCTCACTTTGGGCCTCCTTGAGCAAATTAGTTGCTTCCCCCTGCTGACTCTTTAACTTCCTTGTGGGAGCTATCTCCAAATCCTTGCCCTTGATTTCTACTTGAATCATTTTCACCATGTCTTTTACATTTTCCAATTCCGCCTCATGCTTCTTCAATCTTTTGTCTAGCTTCTCATAATCAATGTAGACCAATTTCTGAGTGGCTTTAGCCAGAACCACTTTGTCGCACGAGGGAGTTTCACTTAAATCAAGGCCTATAGATTTGATTTCATAATATTTCATCTGAATTTCTCCCTCTAGCTTGGATGTTAAAGGCTTCATGGTAGCAATCAACAGGGAATTTTTCTCTTCATTGAAACAAGCCTCAATCTTTTGAGCAGTTGGTTGTGTCACAACTTTTATCTGCAATTTTTGTTTTCTAACCTGTTGGGCCAAATTTGTCACATCCAAATGACCTCAAAGACTCTGTGGGGTGTTAATGCTCTGTGTAGCAATAGAAGCACCTAGAGGGAGATTGAAAAGAGTGACAAAAGGAGGAGCCTTGATTATATGCGATTGTGAGGAGGCGAAGGGGAGCGTTATCATTGAAAAAGGAAGGATACCATATGGGGACTAAGAGGGAGGACACATGTTAGAGTGAAAGGGGAGGTGGGTAGAAAAAGTGACATTTTCCTAGAAATAGATGGGTTTGGTTAAATTGGCAACACCGATGCTTCATCATTTTCAATGGGGGTGCTTGATAGGGTGGTTAAAGAATCAATTACAGTTGAAGCAGGTGATGCTCGCTCGACACATGGGGTTTCTTCATGAGGTTCATTATTGAATATGGTTGGGGGTTTGTTCAGAATGAAAAGATCAGAATCTGTAGATGGAGGACTCTTTTCTATAGATGGGGGTAGAGGAACACCTAAGGATGCAAAGGCAGAAAGAAGAGGGGGAGAAAAACTTATTTGGGTTGTTGAAGTTGAATATCCTGGCAGAGCGGACTCCGCTTCCTCCTATCCTTTACCTGATGCATCGGGCCTGCTTAGGTCTTGGAGTTGCCTCCTCTTTATATGGGTAGAGCTGGAAAACTCTGATCCCTTGGAGGTCAATCCTACTGAAACTTGGCCTCTGATTGTTGCAACGGACCTCTTTGGGGACCGTCGGGTCATTTTTCCTTTTCCTTGGGTGTTGATGGAAGATGTGACCTATGAGTCCTTCTATTTCGAGCCCTTTCCTTTCCCTTTTCCTATGTTGGGCTCCTGAGGCTAGGAAGTGTAGAGCGGAAGGTCTTCCTATTCAATCTCCTGATCGGACTCAGGATTACTATCCTTAGTCCAAATTTGTGATTGTGAGTTTCAAATTTGTAAGAGGATAATTTTCCAAATTTGTGGAGAAGGAGAATGAGGCGTAGTTCTTAGAGAGGATTCCAAAACCCCATGTTTTATAGGTTTGAAGATGTTGTTGCAACAACATAAGGTTTGAGAATCAAAGGTCTATTGCAGCTGAGTTTTCACATTGAAGGTTGTAGGTTGTAGGAGAAAAAGCTTGTGAAAGAAGATTGGTTGAAGGAGACCATTCTTGTGATTGATCTTTGTTGTCATAAATTAGTTCTATATCAGTTTTAAAATATATTTGATCAATCCTCATGGCTGCAAAATAATGTTATTTCAGATTTTCCTTGTTATTATGTAATTTCATGAGATTTTGTATGAGAAACTAAGACACTTCTTGCAAAATTTTGGTGTCATTTCAAGCAATTACTGAGTTGCATATATATTGTATCTTGCATCACCAAAAATATTACTATTTTATTTTGTTGTTTTCAGTAAGGGCTAATGTGTGTGAAAAATAAATATTTTAATTTGCAACATTGTAATTTTCCCTTATGGTGATTTACAAATGAAAATTTTGGAGGAAATATGCTTTAGTAAAAGTTTCAAAGGTATTTAAATTGGAATATTCTATTTGGGGTCTCCAATTCTAGGCAGGAACCACTTTTCATGTATGTTCTTGCATGATCATTTGCATACTTTGCATGCATTTTCATGTTGGGGCTACCATCTTTTCATGTTGGTGCATGTCCATATTTGGAGCCATTAGATCTGCTGAGAATCAATCGAGGTATCATAGTTGACCAAAGATGATTGGACAAAAGTTAGGCACCCATGTGAGGACCATGCAAGTAATAAAGTATTTTCTATTTTAAAATTTTATAACTCCTCAAGTTGGGTGTGGGATTTCTTGGAGGTTTTGGAAACCAATAATTGTTTTCCTCTCACACACTCTTCTATATATTGATTCTTGCTCATTTAGAGAAGGGGAATTTTTGAGAAGTTGTGGTTGCATACCTAGATGCTGCCAAAATGAAGCCAGATTGTTGAAAACACATATGTTGCAAATGTTTGTATATTGAGAGCTCAAATTTGTTCAATATTAGATTTGGGGGAGAGTATCCCTCTACATCAGTGGTATTAGAGTGGGAGTTCTTGAGTGTGTCTGTAGAAGCACCGATATGAGGCAGTTTGCACTGAGACCTTGGGTTGGATGAAATGTGTGTTGGTTCCCAAATTTTCCACATTGTTGAACCATAAAGGTGTACCGAATCTTATGCTTAGATTCAATTATAAATTTGGCTAATGAATGGAAGAATGATCTCACACTTTTCTCCCCTACACTTCAAGCTTTGCAAAACCTAAGTGGGTCTCCCTATATGGTATTCAATATGGATATAAAATAAGGATTTATTTCAACACCTAGTAGATAAACTTCATACAAATAACAAGGGTTTATATGTTTACAAAATGGAATACAATGGCCTTGTCTTTGAAACCTAGGTATGAAGTATGAAAATAATTAGGAATAAATGTTGCAAAAAGTAAATCTTGGTTTTATATTTGAAGTGTGTTTCTGAGATTGAAGGAAAACCACTCAAAATAAACTAGCACCTATCTAGGGCTATAGAGTCATAATGCATGTACACATCCTACATCACATTCTATACGTATCTTGATGATCACTTAGCCATTAACACCTTATGCTAATGGGACCAATTAATAACTAAAAATGTAACTTCTACTTAACAATCCAACTTGGAACAATAACATTCTCATTATTTTCATTGAAAATATTTGCATTGCTCGGTGAGCAAACACTAACCACATGGAAATAATCCAAATGCAACAAATGTGCGTGGAAAGCTCTACAATACTTGATCATATTACTAAAAGAAATACTTCATTACAAATTGGAGACAAGATACATTGATAGCATGCAAAAACATGTATTCACATATACTACAATCAAAATATACAATGCAATTACAAGAACATTTTCATAGCATGGGTCTCTACTTCCCTGCACAAAACTAATAGCCTACCCCTTACAACTTCTTCAAAATCCCATAACCCTTACAAATGAGATAGAGATTACAATATAAAGAATGGGGAAACCCAGATCTTCCACTCAATTAACACTTGGCACATTTAGATCCCTTTGATTTGGAATTTGGAATATGCCATTTTACCCTAATCCTCATTTTCATTTTATTTGTCCTCATTTTGAATTTTGTTATCCATTTTAACCATTTGTATTCCTATTCACAAATTTCACCTAGGTATAAAAATGGTTTTACTGCTACATTTTTACCTGGCAAGTGAAAATTTTCACTTCTAGATAAAAACCCATCTAATGGAAATTAAAACATGCTTTTACCAAGGAATTTCAACCCATTGAACCCTTTAAAATACCTTTGTTTCCTCTACTAAGTAATTTGAAAATTTTAAACATATTTCAACGAAAACACTTCCCCATAGCCTCTATTTCATTTCACATTTTGTCAAGCAATCAGTTGGAAACCACCTTCTTCATACTTTTCCTGCAATCACTATTTGAACATTATACCCATAATTATTTTTCCTTCACTTCTTGCTTAGATATTAAAAATCAACATAGATCTCTTCAACACGTGATCAAAGGTTTATAATAAATTGCAAGGTCATTAAAATCACTATAGAGGCATTATGAATCATATTGGGTCATTTTTGTGCTATAGAAAACAAAGATCCATGCCAAAATTGCCCAAATCAATGCTTAGGCATTGGAATGGCTCAAGGCAACATTCTGGAAATGAAAAAAAATGATTTCACATCTGCAAATAGTCTCAAAAACTTTCCCCACATCCCAACATATGAACAATCTTGTTCCATCATAGTTTTGCCTATGATTTGGCATTTAAAAATGTTCAAAATACAACCCAAAACATTGCCTAAGCATGAGAAAGTTTGTAGAGGTGTTTAGAAATATTGTTGGGCATTTTAAGGCACTAGAACAACAAATTTCATGTATTTAAAAGCTCTAAAACCTCTCCCAAGTACTCAAATATGGATATGCAACATATTTAACCATAATATAAGCTCCCAATAACCTTAAAAATTCCCCAAAACTATATTTTGTGATTCTGCATGCCCTTTGAAAATGACCTCATTTTGCTATGCGAAATTATAGAAGGGTGATAGCACAATATTGGTTTACAATTTTTGACCAAATTGGACATTGAACTAATTTTTTTAACTAAATATTCACTTTCGAGCACCTATAGCTGCTAAACCATGAGGAATTTGAAGATGATGCAAACTAGTAATTTGTGAAATTTTGTCTATAGATTCTATATATATATATATATATTTTAATTTTTTTGAATCAGATTGTATTTCTTTTTCCATCTCCTTCAAAAACTAGTTTTTAGTAGTAAACACCATTTTTAAAGAGTGATGCTCACCATAAACAACATAACTTTTTTTCTATGAAGGATAATTTTTTATTTATTTTTCAAATTTAGCTTTATAACTATGATATCTAGCCTGCTCATTTGGTTTCATAGTGTTTTAATAAATATTTTTTTCTTAATCAAATTTTGAAGTCAAAACAAATACAATTTAGACATAGGCAGACCATAAACAACATAACTTTTTTTGTATGTATCAAAATTCAATTTTTTTTTACTAGATCAAGGACATCAAAACCTAGCCCAAAAAATATTTTTCATATTTTTTTTGATAATATACTATTTTTCCACATGTGTAGAACAAAAAGCTTGTTTTTTTGTCAAAAACCTATGCTTTGATGACTTGATATTCTGATTGACATTCCCATTTACATCCTCAACTCGAGCTTTGGAAGGCAAAATTTTGTAAAAAATTGGTAGAAGAGGGGGAGAAGGGCAAAAATATAATTAAAAAAGAAAACCCATTAAAGGGGGGTTCTCTAGAAGGGTGGGCGGGGGGTTCTAGTGAACCCCCCTTCTAGTGAACCCCCTAATGTGTCTTCCCTCCTAAAATGCATTTTTCCTTCCTCAAACTAATTGTAAACCATTTTTGTGGGATCACCCAAAATTGACCCTTTTTTCATTAAACATGACCGTTTCTTAATTCTTGTGATGTCCCAAAATACTTTCTACCACACAGATTTACATGATGACCTCTGATTTGCAAATTTTTTTTGGCAAAGATAGGCTTTAGGGTAGATGCAACAAGAAGCAGACTTAACCTTTGGAACACCAAACTGAAAGTGCATAGGCACTTCAAAGTTGCAAAAATTTGAAGGTGCTAATAGTGGCTCATATTCAGGGATGCATGCCCCTTGCAAGCATGACGAGATTCCAGATCTCTGGGACATAGAATAGAAGCCTACTCCATTGGGAGGCTCTACCACTACACTGAATGCTTAATTCTTAAACCTCATTTGATGGCCCCAAGCCACCAAATGAAAAGAAGAACCAATTCTTACCTCTATCAAATACCAGGCTATTGAAGGAACTGATTTCCCTCAACCCACAATTATTTCTGCCACACCACTGCAACAAGTGTAGCCATCTCATCGCAAGCATAAATATGTTATTACCATTGAACAAGTGAATACTTGATTTATGTTTGATACTTTTGTTGTATGGAAACCACATAACATAGGCCACCACATTTTCATGCACAAAATTTTTCATTTTTGTAGTAGGTGGTGGAAAATATTGAAACCTTAGGTCAACACCATATGAAAGCATGTAAAATTCATACCTATTGACCTCCTCAGATGAATCAAGGAAAAAATAAAATGCCTCTAATTCACATGGAAAAGAAAAATATGCCCCTTCATTACGTTGAATTGGAGAGGGAAACTCATCCTCTAATAAGCTAAACTAAAAACTTTGACACTTAGACATATAAGAAACATGAGTAGTTGAAAAATCACAAACTTAGAGAACTTGTTCCTACTCATCACCATTTCAAAATGCATGTTGGTTCCAAGTGAAGTGCTCAAACTCAAGGAAACTAGCATCCAAACTGTGAGAATATACATCTTCATCATAAAGGAATGTCTGATACTCAACTTCACTTCCATTAGGGACTATAGATGGCCAACATACCTTGGAGTAATCAATGCTGAAACAAACCTCATCAACATAATTATTCAAATCATGAGACATTTTGTGTGAAGAGCTACAATCTTCATGTTGTCTCTCTATTTGAATCTCTTAGCAATCTGTTGAAACTTATGTTCCACAAAAATCAGACCTTTGACACATATCTATCATGCTTAGGTCAACGACATAGCCCTCCCATGACTTACTTGAAGTACTCTGCTCATAAAGAAGACTATAAGGTGCACACCCAAAAAAAAGGTTCTCATATGCATCCATGTGATTAACACAATCACATTCTTCAAGTCCAAACTCATCATAAAAAATATCATTAGCTATACCAACATTTTTCTTTACATTTTCATTTTCATGTACAACTACATCTATGCTATCCTCATGCAAAAATTTAGTGATAACTTCAAATCCATAAAAAGGGATAGAAGAAGGTGAAAGATCAAACAAGAAAGAAGTTTCTTATTCACCACTTACATCACCAACATATGCGTTCTCTACACAATTAGCTACTTGAACTAATTCATTTAATGAATCTCTTGCATGCACCCTTCTCTATCCACACTGCTATAAAAAATAGTTGGGTCATACCCCTCATCTACATACTAGAAATCATCATTAATCTCTTTATTGCAACTCCACATGGATGATTGATCTAGTTGAAGGTCACTGCACACTTTGTCATTCTCATCTAATATAGAGAGTTGGCTCTCCATTCTACAATTTCAAAATTAATAGAAGGCATAACATCAAATATTTCATTCATTTTATCATACCTCACAACTTGACAATTATACTCATCTGCACACATTCCTTCTATGGGCTGTTCACAAACATATTTCTCACCACAAAATGTATTATTACTGTCTTCTATAGCACCTAGACTCATTTGATCAAGCCTAAGAAAAGTGCCATCACATAATTTAGATAGGAGACTATTTCCATACTCCCCTATCATCTCATCAACAATTGAAAGCCACATATATACAAATCCAAGACTAGGATACTTTAAATCAGTTGTCATAGTACTCAGACCCGGTTCAAGTCTTTCACAAAAAAAATACATAATGATTCATCAGGCCTGTCTAATTCTTGTATAGAAAACCAACATTTCATGAATCTATCGTGAAAATCATATGAGGATTCACCCTCACATTTTTTTATATCACATAATGCATCAACAGGTGATATGTGCTCAACCATATTTTCAAATTCTTCTTCAAAATTTTCTTGAATGTGTAGAAGCCTACTATCAGATAAAGATTCATTATTCACTTCAACAAATTGATCCATGAATAGTACCATAAGCTCTTTCCATGAACAAATAGAATGCATAGGCTAATTATAAAACCAATCCTTATCATTATTTTGTATAGTTCTTACAAAAAAATTCATGAGAAGATCCTCCTCTGCTATTTGAAAATCCACCATCAAATTGGTGAAAACATGCAGATATTCTGATGCTGATTCTTCATAACCTCCTTTGAACTTAGGTAGGTATTTGAATTTATACTTCTTGGAACAAAGTGTGTATAATCTTGGATTTTACTAAATTCTAGAGGTTTATATCTCAATAGAATTTTTTTCTCTGAGGATATGACTGTGGTTCAGTCATGGTACTATATCTTGTAGAGGGGGAATTAAAATGTTTATACATGTTTGCAATTGAAGACTTATTCCCTCTATAACTACTTGCTTCTCAATTTCTCTATTCCCTTTCTCTTAGTGCTAAAATCACTCAATAGGGAACCAATTTACTCTTTAGACTTTTTAAACATGGTTTTCATACATAAGCTTACCTTCTTGAAAACTAAAACATATAAAATAAAACTTGGGTATGTTGCAACTATTGTAAACTTTCTTTCATGACTAAAAACTTTTGTAGCTCTAAAATATTATTTATATTTTCATTAGGTTCTTTTCACAGAGTCACCACCTCTCTTCATAGAGGAATGAAATTTAAATAGTATAAAGCTCTTTAAAGCTTAACTTTATTATAGGTCTCCTCCAACAGTAGAGTCGTACATAACTTCTTTAGATCTGTTGCATCAAACCTCTTCCAGGTTTGAAAAATTTAATATCTAAACCAGATGTTTAGATTCATCAAATTCTTGACTCTTTGCTCACAAATTTGTCATTGGTCCCTAGTAGGGTTTCCAATCTATTGGTTCCCAAATTTTCCATATCATTGAACCCTAAAAGTATGCCAAATCTTATAGTTAGATTCAATGACAAATTTGGCCAACGAATGTAAGAATGATCTCACACTTTTCTCCCCTACACTTCAGGGTCTATAAAACCTAGGTCGCGCCTCCCTATATGGTATTGAATATGGATATGAAATAAGGTTTTATTGCAACACCTTGCAGATAAAATTCATACAAATAACAAGGGTTTATATGTTTGTAAAATAGAAGGCACTATCCTTGTTGTCTTTGAAACCCAAGTATGAAGTATGAAAATAATTAGGAATAAATATTATAGAAATTAAATCTTGGTTTTATATTTGAAGTGTGTTTTTGAGATTGAAGGAAAACCATTCAAAATAAACTGGTGTCTATCCAAGGTTGTAGAGTCACAATGCATGCACACATCCTTCATCACATTCTAAACATATCTTAATGATCACTCAACCATTAACAACTTATGCTAATGAGACACACTAATAACTAACAGTGTAACTTCTACTTAACATGCCAACCCGTAATAATAATATTCTCATTATTTTCATTGAATGGATTTACATTGCTCCTTGAGCAAACACTAAGCATGGAAATAATTTAGATGCAACAAATGTGCATGGAAATATCTACAATACTTGATTATACTACTGAAAGAAACACTTCATTAAAAATTGGAGACAAGATGTACACTAATAGCATGCAAAAGCATGTATTCAAATATGTTGCAATCGAAATATACAATGCAATTACAAGAACATTTGCACAGCATGAGTCTTTATTTCCATGCACTAAACTAATAGCCTACTCGTTACAACTTCTTAAAAATACCATAACCCTTACAAATGAGACAAAGATTACAATATAAAGAATGGGGAGAACCTAGATCTTTCACTTAGTTAGCACTTGGCACATTGTGATCCCTTTGATTTGGCATTTGGAATATGCCATTTTACCCTAATCTTCATTTTCATTTCATTTGTCCTCATTCTAAAATTTGTTATCCCTTTTAACCATTTGCATTCCTATGCACAAATTTCACCTGGGTATAAAAATGGTTTTACTGCTACATTTTTACATGGCAAGTGAAAATCTTCACTTCTAGATAAAAAATCATTTAATGAAAATTAAAATATGCTTTTACCAAGGCTATTTAACCCACCGAACCCTTCAAAATACCTTTGTTTCCTCTGCAAACTAATTTGACATTTTAAAACATATTTTAAAGAAAACACTTCACCATAGCCTCTATTTCATTTCACATTTTTTCAAGCAATTAATTGGAAAGCACCTTCTTCATACTTTTCCTACAATCACTATTTGAACATTATACCCATAATCATTTTTCCTTCACTCCTTGCTCAGCTATTAAAAATCAACATATATCACTTCAACATGTGGTCAAAGGCTTATAAGAAACTGCACAGTCATTAAAATCACTATAGAGGAATTATGAATCATCTTGGGTCATTTTTTGTGCTATGGGAAACAAATATCCATGTCAAAATTGCCCAAATGAATGCTTGGGTGTTGGAATGGCTCAAGGCAACATTCTAGAAATGAAAAAAATGATTTCACATCTGCAAACAGTCTCAAAAATTTCCCCACATCCACAATCTTGCTCCATCATAGTTTTGCCTCTGATTTGGAATTTAAAAATGCTCAAAATACAACCCAAAACATTGCCCACTTGACCTCACACTTTGATAAAATTGAAATTGGAGAGATTTAAGACCAAAATGAGAAATGGTTCACCCTTATTATTTTGAAAATTTGAAATTTTTTGGATGCCAAATCTAGCTCCATCGCAGTCAGAAATGCATTAAAAGGTGCGTCAAAACTCATCTTGGAAGTATGAAATTAGAAAGACATATTACCATGTCACAAAAAAATTTCTACTACATGACTTTGGATGATGACTTCTAAGTTGCAAGAAATTAATTGGAGAAGATGGGCTCCAAAGTAGATGTGATAGGATGCAGACTTAATCTCTACTGCCAAATTAAAAGTGCATAGGCACTTCAAATTTATAAAAATTTGAAGATGCCAACAATGTGTATGAGAGAATGTTGGTTCTCCTCCAATAGGGATTAAATTTAGGTAGAAGGTGCACATATTTCCTCCACTAAGAGAGAGTGGGTAGAGGAAGTGAGAGGTTTGTCTTCTAAAAAGAATCTTTGTTGGGTAGACGATAGATGTGTATGCGATTCATGTGGCATGCATATGTACAAGTTGCAAAATTAAGTTTGAAGAGGTTGAAGATTGATAGTGTGTGGAAAGTGCTTGAAGAAATGCTAAAGAAGAAAGACAAAATGTTTGTCATAGTTGTGTATGCAGGTGAACAAGAAGGATAAAATCTTGCAAAAGTATGCTTTGAGGAAGGCATAGAGGAAGAGAGTGAGAAAGAAGAGAAAAGTGTAGCAGAGGTTGAGAGGAAAAAAGGTGTAGAAATTGAAGAGAAAAATGATGTTGCAGCAAAAGATGAGCGTCCTTTGGAGGAATTAAAAGCATTAAAAAATGAAATTGTACTTGAGAGTGAAGGTGAAGAAGATGTGGCAGAAGATAGTGGCAAGGAAAAGGTTATAGAGAAAGAGGTAATTCATTATATTTTTCATTTTATGATGTAGATGAAAGTGGAATTTGTGTAGATGAAAAGATTGCAACAAATAGTGAGAAGACAAATGTTGCAGTGATACTAGAGAAACATGTGAAAACAAAGCTAATGACTTGTGTTTTTGAATTTTATGAATATAAAAATAGATATGATTTGCATGTTGAGATGAAAGAGGTAGTGAGTGTAGAAGGAGATGTTGGAAAAAAAAGGAGAGAAAAATGAGAAGGGTGGGCAGGAGGGTGAATTAGTTGTCATAGAATATTTATACTTTTCAAACTTAACTTAACTTAATCTTAGATTTGATGAATGAAAAATAAACCCCAAACAATCAACACATCATAAACATAGAGAACACCAAGATTTTTTATGTGGAAAACCTGTTAGGGGTAAAACCACGGTGGATGTCAGTCCACAATATTATACCCTATTAAAAGTATAAAGAAGAATAATGAGAATGCACATGCATTCAGGCACACTACCTAGATGGTGTTGGAGCACCTATTTGATTACATGCCTCCATAAGGCCATATTGTATAAATTCATTAAATTAGGTGTTTTAATGTTGTAATAAGGCTTAATGAGCCATTTTATATATGTTTGAAGTCATTTGGAGTCATTGATGAAAGTTTGGTATCTTTTTAGTTAAAAAATGAAAACATTGTCAAAAGTTGTTAAGTGTTGTCATAACAACTTTTCTTGTCAAATGACAATTTTTTAAAAAGTTTGTTAAAAATTGTTAAATGGTAGTTGTACGTTTTTTGGGGGCATAAATTGATTATACAAGCATAAAAATGGGCCTCCAAGTTAAATGGGGGGTTGGTATGTAGATTGAACAAGAATTTATGAAGGAAGACATTAATTTTTCTACAATTTCCAATGCTCTACCCTATTTTTTTACATGGTATGGATCTGTATGAAGTTGTATGGATTTGAAATTGATTTTTATTGATAGAGGAATGAATTATCTTTCATTTTCAATTCGTTTGGTGTTTTTTCATTGAGTTTGGAGAAAGTTATGACCATTTTACCATTGGCAACCCTATGGGATTGTTTTCTTTGGAAGTTGCAAGATGTTGCAGAGAATGGTACAAATTGTACAAATCAAATAAAGACCTCAAATCTATTGGAAATGTTAGATATACAAATCTAGTTTCATTTTCACTTGGTTTGATCAATGTTTATTGGGTTTTGATTGATTTATGACAATTTTGGTGAAGACTACCTAGTTCAGGAACTAGGGTTTCCAACATACAAGAAAAATTCATATATTTTTATTCCACCATCAAAAAGTGATAAAAATTGGTGAAAAGTTTTTCTTTTACATGTTCTAAAAAAAATTTAAAGGAAAAATATTCATTTATTCATTTGCATGAGTTATGGTAGATTGTGTGTTTTATTTTGGTGGAGAGTGGTCAAAGAAACATGGTTTTCTTGATGTTTGAACAAAGCTATGCATAGTTTGTTTATGGTTGGACTTGGGATCAATGAAATATGTTGTGGAAGGCCTAAAAAATCAAATATTTGCAATTTGTATGATGTTCTCTTTTTTAAGTTCCCATTAGGCCATTATAGCAACATTCTCAAGATGACTCAGGTTGCATTTTGTCATTGTTGATGATGGATCATTATTTCACTTGTGTCAAGTTGGTTTAGTTGATTCCTTTGTTCGCAGAGAGCTCATCACAAAACAAGAGGGATCACTACCCAAACAAGATGCACTATCTTATAGAAATTCATATTAGATCCATAGGGTATGAACTGAGAAAATAGCTTCTACAAAAGCCTTATTATAGTTTCGGTTAAGCACAGAAACACTCCTTAACACTTTGCTCAAACTTCTTCACACTCTGTTCTACAATCGAATGATTAGATCACTATTTGCACACTTGCACTTTCTCTAGCACTTCTTC
>VDFB02132843.1:0-14449 GCA_007258455.2 Sequoia sempervirens | reverse complement strand
TTTTAGTTTACCCATAGTACATTGGAGCATGGGGAAATCCAATTATTTTTCATAAAAGTCAAATTTAAATTACCCATGTACCCCCAAGATATGGGTCAAGCTAAAACCTACCTTTTTGGAGATCCCACCAGGGTACTTGTTATTGTCCCATCCAATTCAACCCCTCCACTAACTCACATGTCAAAAATAAACCCTTGATTCCCTTATAATCTTGGAGGCACCATCCTCAATCAATCCCTTTGTTCCATTTGTCAAGCTCTCCATGATCTTTGATGAAGACTGAATTTTTGTACCTACAAATTAATTCTCAAAAGGAAAAGCTCATGTTTTGATCTAAATCAAGAAAAGATATAATTGAAACAAAGAATAAGAATTTTAGGAAGAGTATCAAGTATTCATTCCATATATCAAAATACATGATAAAATAATATATCATCATTTAGTTCCCTCAAAATTCAAAATAACATAGTAATATATATATATAATCTTAACTCCAAATTTGTAACCCCTATTATATTTATTCCCTTCACTTTTTTCTCTCAATTTTAACTCACTCCTTTATTTTATTCCCTTAGACTTGTTCCTAAAAACCTAAAAACTACCTCCTAAGATTACTCAATTAATAGTTAGTGAAAGACAATTGTCAACAGATAACAACAAAAGAAGTAACTGTTGTTAAACAGATTGCACCCAAACGTTTAAATGATTAAATTCAGCAATCTATTGAAACATTGTATCAAACTCAGGTTTTGGGTGACCTATAATGAGATTGAACCTACGGATTCTAGGCCGGCTTCCTATATGATGATCAATTTGATACTCAAATAACTTGTTCTGAGAAAAGGGTAAGAAACTTAATTCAATGTAAAATTGGAAAAGATGGAATATGGTGATGCACCTATTTGATTTAAGAAAATAGACTAATCACAAATGATTCATCATGAAGCTTGCTTTCACAACTCATATTGAACAATTTAACTGCATTAATGATTCACAAACAGGCCCGCCAATTCATTCTTTATGAAGGAAAGACTTATTTTCACAACTTAAAGAAATGGATATACTTGAGACACAATTTATGACCTGCAACTAAGATGTTTCTTTGTGTACATGCATTCACGAATGTTGACATAAATTTAAAGGTTTTGAAATCAAACACATTAAACTTGTATCCAAAAACATTCACAAAATAAGACACCTGAATCTAAGAAGGATAATTTTTAACTTGCAATGAAAAATGAAGGAACGCTCTACAAAATAATACTCCAAGATAACCTGTAAAGACTATTGCAATATCTATTAAATTTTTAAAGCTGAGTTACAAGACCATTGACTTTACAAAATGCAAAGGATGAATAACAAGAACTAATTGAAAAAGATAAACTTTTTCAATATATACAATGAGAATGCACTTCAAAGTGCATGAACATGTAACTGAAAGTCAATTTCAATGAGAAAGTGATAAATCCAAGGTGAAATCTGAGTAGAAGCAAAAATCCCTGAAAATAAGGTTCAAACTCATGCAAAAATGAGTGAACTCAGTCTCGAAATTGTAGTCATAAAGCATGCAACTAATCTGTAACTCAAACTGAACTGGAAATCTCTGAATGTGAGCCAAAACATGCAAAAGCCCTCCTTGCTTTAATCAATTCACCCATGATAACTTAAAGTCCATTCTTGCATGACAAATCTCAAGTTGAATCTATAGTTGTGACTTAGCTTTACATAATGTTATTTATTTGTATTTTAAGATGATGAATTAATTAAATGACTTATAATGCATCATTTAATTAACTCATTTACATTGAATAATACAAATAAATTTGAAGAATAAAGCTAATTTAGCAATCATTGGTGACCATGCACATTATACTTGTCATTATTTTAACTCCTCACAATAATCGATTACCATAAGCAATATTGAAATAGTCGACCCCATCAGCAATATATAATAAACACTTAGCATATATTTGAAAACCTCAACTCTAAGTGTATATGAAAAAGGCCGACCACCATCATTAGATATAAGGAACCATAACTTAAAGTCAAGGCCACAGGAAATAAAAACATAATGATTTTTCCTTTCAAAAGATAGTCAAAAAGAAAAATATCGAACCATGCCAAAAGAGAGATGAGAACCCTAAAAATCATTATGTTCATTCTCTTGACTTTGGAGAAGTTTCACGAAGAAGTTGTTGGCCGCCATGGAGTAGAGTTTGAACTCAAACTTGATGATTTCTTTGTTGATTCTGATGATTTTTTGAAGATTTTGAACAAGAAGGGTAAGATAAAGGGCTATTTTGTCCCAAATCTAAGTATTCTCAAGCATTTGAATGCATTTTTTAGGCCTTAATGACGTGGTTGTAACTCATTTTTTGAATATACTTTTTGATTCTATCATTTGTTGTTATTAAATTGTACTGGGCCGCCATTGAAGACTTGATTCGAGCTTGATATTGCTAAGTTCCTTCAAATTTTCTCCTTAATCTTGGTTGCCCCTCTCCCTGTGACAAAGGTAAGCTGATTCTTCTTCTTATTATGGCTTTTCACTATGTCTTTGTAAAGAAAAAGTAGCCATAAGGCCATAGCTATCTCCATTTTTCTGTTTGCAGCTTATAATATCCTCCATCTGGGTATTTGTATTTCATTGTATTCTGCATTTTTAGAGTAAAACCCTTACATGGGTAAGAAGAAATCTGCATTTTTTCCACCATAAAATTTTTTTTGAGCAAGAAACATTGTATGAATGCTGTAACAACCGCCATGGTGGGTAATATTTTGGTATTCTTGGCAGGAATTTGCATGTATAAACTTCTATATATTCTCGTACCTGGTGTCTTAAAAAAAAACTTATACTCTTGATTGAAAAACTGCGGCTGTATAAGCATTCTGGATATTCATTATTCTTGTAACCTCGAAGGCTTCATCTAAAAATTGCACGCCTTTTACATTTTCCTGTAAATGCTCATATGACCTTTGATGGAATTTTTAACCAGTTACTTTGATGAAATGTTATGTGTTTGTGCCCTTAGACTGCAATCTCCTCGTGGCTATATCAGATATCTAATAAACACTGTCTTTCTTTTTTCTGAATCCTTCACCTATAGCTCTTAAAATGTACACCTGTAGCACTAAATTTCTTGACTCTATACAAAAAAAAAAACACTTTGGTATGCTTCATGAATATTTGACTTTGGCTATGGATTATCTTCATGTGAGTATTCTTCCACTAGCTTTCAGAATAATTTGTTCAGTGATTAATGCTTTAAGCATACATTTTGAAGCACATGTAAGCCATATTTTGTTGCTTCTGCTGAAAACAAATCTGTTTCTTTTCAAAAATGACTACTGCAATCCATAAAAACCTCAAGCAAGGCTGTAGTAATTATCAAGTGTACGTACTGTGTATTCAATTTTTTTTTAAAGGAAGTAGCAGCATTAACATTAATCCCACATTCCTTAAAGAAAAAAAAACCTCCATGGTGTCTTGCTTTGAGCATACATTCTGACTATCCCTTCTTTGATTGATTGCACCATGCATTGCTACTGTCAACATGACAGTCCTGTAGCATGCTTTTTCTACTTAGTGTACACCTGTTGCATTGTATTTGCATTGAAATCTTGTATCTCTAATTTTCTTCACTGCGTTTATTACCTGGAAATACCTTGAATCTATAGCATTTGGAAACTCTGTTCCTTTGTATCTTCTATAGATTATGTATATGCTTTAGAGTTGTAAGGAACAATTGTGATGACTTAATACCTCGTTCTCCTTTAGTTTAAGGGAGCTCAATGCCTCATTAAAATGTAAAACATGAATGGAAGACAGAGCTGAAACTAAACTATGACAAATACAATTAATACTCTCTTAACATGCTTCTTTGTTTATGATGAGCAAAAGATAACTAATCAATCTGTTTCATCATGTTGAATTAGACTACTTTCATTATGATGTTATTGCTTTACAAAAGTCCCATTTGATGACTGTAATACTTGATGACTCTCTTGTAATAATGTGAATGAGAGATGTCCTTATGATATGTCGGGCTCTACCCTTGTGGGAGCCCATTTTTCTCCACATATCTGATAAAATAATCTTTAACATGATGAACCTATTCCTGCACATTGAAACAAACATGTTAGCAAAATAAAAGAAAGTTGAAAGCTTCCATTGAGTTATGTTTTGCTTGATTGTCGGCTCAATCATCTGGTGAATTCTTGATTTAATGCAAATTGCATTCATGTTGGTAGCGTAGGCATAAGGCAAAATGTAATTCATCATTGCTTAGAGTACATCTCTAACGCCATTCATTTATAACTTTGCAGGTTCATGGAGCAAGGAAACGAGGCTGCAGCTGCTTGGAGACGTGATGACTGAAGACATCATCGAAAGTGATTCATCATTATAGGAAATGATGAATTGGTCCTCTTCTTTACACTTAAATTATTCTCAGTAGTGTAGTTAATCTTTAAATTTTGTATTCATCATTTGATTGTCATAATCAAATTCAGTTACTCTCGCAGCTTGTGCGAGATTTAGTGTTTTTACAAAATGAATAAAAAGCATTATTATGCAAACTCTCAATTTTTCTATTTCAAATACTTGCACAATAAAACTATAATTTAGATGTAAATTGATCTCTATGATAATCAATGAATACTTTAATCAACAAAACTTGAAAAATTTTGTACCTATAATTCATGAATTTGATTCAGCTCTACCTGTTTGAGCTCATAGTGAAAAATAGGTAACAGTAACTATAAAATAAAAGCCTAAAAATAGCAATAGTCCTAGAAAGACTAAAATTCTCCCCAACTAATTAAATGTGGGAAGGAACTATAAATGCTCAGCATCATCCTCCCCTTCTCTAAAAAAATAGGATCCCTTGGTTCTTTTGGTTCTAATTCATAATACTGGGTAGTTTGACTATATTTAAGCAAATCAACTTTTGAGACCCTAGCGCTGTACAAATCTCGTAAGCCTTTCAATTTAATATTGTGGTGTAGAAAAATGCACCCCTTTACTTTTCCACACTTTTTTGGGCCCTCCTGCTAAAATTGGGCTTCTTTATGGCTTATTTGGTCCTATTTTGTATCCACAAGCCTAATTTAATGCATTTTTCTAAGGATAATCCAGACGTTTATTAAATGACTAATCATAATTCATGTTTTTGGGCTGTTTGTTCTAGATCTAGTGATCTGGGACTCATACGCCACCTTTGATGTATGGGTCTCACCTAGGTTTCGGGGCTTGATCTTGAATATTGCATTGAACTTAACATTTCTTGAAATTTATGTCCCAAGCTTAGGCTATTGGGACTCATAAACCCAACTAGTGTATGAGTCCTGCTTTAGCTTGGAACTATTTATAATTCAATTCTTGGCGGGGTTTTATTCTCCTAGATCTAATGTTGGCTTGTAGTGTTGTAATTTTGGGAAATTTGGCATAAAAAAGTATAAATATAAGGTTATTTCATATATTTTCTCCTAACAAGATCTAGCAAGTGTACAAGTCATCAAGTTATCGTAAGAGAAATTTCAAGAGATTTTAAAAGAGCATTCAAGAGCTAATTATCAAGAATTTGGAGCAACATTCGTGATTCAGGCATCATGTCAAAGTCATCATGCATCATGTGTGTTTTTGAACTAACATTTGTGATGTAGGTTTTCATGATTCAAGTGAGCATTGAAAGACATTATTTCATACCAAGATCAAGAGTCAAGATCCACATCCATTGGAGCCATCTCACACAAGATTACAACATTTTTTTCAAGGGTTTGGTGAGTTGCAACATTGCATATTTTTCATTCATCATTACTTCATTCTATTTTATTTCATTTCAAGGTTGGATTACCAAAATGGGGTTTGACCAAAAAAACCCCTATCCACTAAAAAATCAACATTTTCTCATCTTCTTGTGTGATTAAAGATTTAGGTGTTTTGAGACTTGAAGATCCTTTGAAGACAAAGTTACAGGATTGAAGAAAATTGTCAAAGTTGTCAAGAAGTTGTCATCTTCATAGAAACTCACCTATAGGTCTGAATTTAGACTTTCAGGCTTGGAGATTGGACAAGAAAAAATCTATAGAAGATCACTCAAGGATACAAAAGTTTTAGTCAAACCCCAATGCTAGGACTAAATCGCCACCTTGGGTGTATGAGTCCTAGTATACCTCTTTTCACCAATTTTCTATAGATCATGGTTTGCCAGTAGCATATTCCAGATTCAGCCCAGAAACCCTAATTAGGACGAAAGCGCCTAGTCTGACCTATGAGCCCCAGTACACATCAAAATTTAGAATTTTAGAGTTGCTGACCTTGTTTTGGAAATCTCCAATTTTCCAGGTGCTTCTTTGTCTATCCTTAGTTTATTACTCTGATTTTAAGTTCCATTTTCTATGTCATATGGTTATATTTGCATATTGCTTTCATTTCTTTCTTTCTAAGCATTTTCTTAGTGGTGAACCCCCTTTTTAATCACACCTAAGGAAACCCTCTCATATATACCCTTCCCTCAACTAAGTTACTTAGTTGAGGGATTTTCATTTCCTACTAAACTAAGAGTGAAATAGGTTCCCTAATTGTTCCATCTCCTAAAAGGTGGAACCCTATTTCTTTGGGTTCATTTTGGCGAACCCCACCTTTGAAGACTTGTATTTCTGATTTAAAGAACATTATAGTCCTAGATCTAGGTTAACTTTGCATAAGATCGTGCATTAGTTAAATTGCATTTAGAAGGAAGATAAGGTAGTGAAACAACTTTCTACACTAATCTTGAGAGGATAAAAATGCAAAACTTTACAGATCTTTAACAATTACAAAACTTAAAAAAAAATAAACACAAATATCATGCATAACACAACACAATGATTTACATGGGGAAAACCTTTTTGAGAGAAAAACCCCACACTCCAAAAGATGCCCAATATTTATTCAAAAATCAAAAGATTACAATATACTTGCAAAGCAAGCTTCTCACAGGAGTATCACCACCAGAGATCAAGAGACAACACGTGACTGCTAACAGACTCTCAGAAAACAATGCGCTACATACATCCTAGTTTCTTATAACAAACTTTTGGAACCTTCTAGAATTAAGGTTTTACAAGGTCATTTTTCATTTGATGTGTTAACGAAAAAACCTTGTTATGTCAGCAAAAAAAATCCTTGATGTGTCAGCACAAAAAATCCTTGATGTGTCAGCAAGAAAAAACTTTTACGTGTCAGCGGGAAAACCTTGACATGTCAACAAAAAAAATTCAAGGCGATGCCCTGAACCCATATCTTGTTACGAGTGTACAATATTTGCATAATCAGTTCCCACATACCAACATACAACCTATAAACAATAAACCATTTACAATTACAAGGTTGAGATACATTTTCCCAACAAATCTCCCACTTGTTGAACACCTTGCAAGATCAACATGAGAGTGTAACCATGTTGTCTCTTTAATTGCTAGGGGCCAAAAGGCCCATAGTCTCTGAACACCATCTGAACTTCTTTGTGCTCATAGGCTTAGTTAAAGAATCAACAACATTAATCAAAGTCTCTACCTTAACTAGCTTCACCCTACCATCTTCAACCATATCTCTATCAAAATGATATTTTGCATCAATGTGGTTGGTCCTAGCATGAAATGTCAGTTTCTTGGCTAGACATATTGCACTTTGACTGTCATAATAAATTTTCACTACACCTTGTTTTATTCCAATATCTAAACATAGTCTCTTAATCCAAATGGCTTCTTTACAAGCATGAGTAGCTTCCATATACTCTTCTTCAATAGTGTACAAAGCATCCATAACCTATCACTTACTCATCCAACTAATTGCACCACCAAATAAAGTAAAAACATAAGCAATGGTGTATTTTCTGCTATCAACATCACCTACCTAGACTCAATCCACATAACCATGAATATCAAGGGAAATCTTGTCTTCATTCATATTACTATGATAACATAAGGAATAATCTGAGGTGCTAGACAAATATCTAAAGACTCTTTTAACTACATCCCAATGAACTTTACCAGGATTAGACATATATCTGGAAATAACTCCCACTTCTTGAGCAATGTTTGGTCTAATACAAACCATAGCATACATCAAACTTCCAATAACACAATGATAAGGCACTCTGCTCATGTCTTTCATCTCTAATGGAGATTTTGGACAATCTGAAACATATAACTTTGTTCCAACTAAAACAAGAACACACAATGGTCTACAATCTTGCATATCAAACCTTTATAAAATTGAGTTGACATACTTTCTTTGGCCAAGCCATAGATTTTTGTTCACTCTATCTCTTTTAATTTTCATCCCAATAATATGTTTAGCTGCACCAAGATATTTCATTTCAAATTTAGTAGCAAGTTGATATTTTAGTTTTGAAATCATACCTTTCCCTCTATCAATAAATAAATCACCATCAACATATAATGCAATAAAAATGAAACGATCACCATCAATTTTATAATAAATATAATGATCTGATTTAGAATGCTCAAATGCAAAACTCAACACATATGTATCAAATTTTTTGTACCACATCCTAGGACTCTGTTTTAAGCCATACAGAGATTTATTCAATTTTCAAACCAACTTACTTTTAACTTTCACCACGTAGTGCTCTACTATGCCATATAAATATCTTCCTCCAAATCACCATGAACAAAAGCAGTTTTCACACCCATTTGCTCAACTTCTAAATCATAAGTAGTAGCAATAGAAAGAAAAAATCTAATGGATGTCATTTTTGCAATAGGAGAAAACATCTCACCATAATCAACACCCTCAACTTGAGAGTAACCCTTCGTAACCAAACTTTATTTGTACTTCTCAATACCTCCATCTAAACCAATCTTTTTTTGAACACCCATTTATAACCAACAGGTTTTCATTCTTCAAGAAATGGTACAAGATCCCATGTATCATTCTTTTACAAAGATGTCATGTCTTCATCCATAGTAATCTTCCAGGATTCTGCATCATTCATACCTAGTGCCTCTTCTACAAATCTGAGTTCATCCATGTTAGTATTCAAAGAAAAAATACATCTCCAATCAGTAGGTGAATATTTTTTAGGTGGTTTTCTATGTTGAACAACATCCTACGCTAATCTTGAGAGGAGAAAAATGCAAAACTTTACAAATATTTAATAGTTACAAAACTTAAACAGAAATATCATGCATACCTTAACACAATGATTTACATGGGGAAAACCCTTTCAGGAGAAAATCCCCACACTCAAAAATCCACCCAATACATTATTATGAAACCAAAAGATTACAATATACTTGTAGAGAAAGCTTCTCAGAGAATTATCACCACCAGAGATCAACAGACAACACGACTGTTATCAGATTCTCATAATACACACATATCTACATACATCCCAGTCATTTATATAAATATTTTTGGAACCTTCTAGAATTAGGGTTTTACAAGGTCATTTTTCATTTGACATGTTGACGGAAAAACCTTGACATGTTAGTAGAAAAAAACCTTGATGTGTCAGCAAGAGAAAACCTTGACGTGTTTAGTGAATTTTTTTTTGGGGTGATGCCCCAAACCCTATATCTTGTTACGAGTGTACAATATTTGCATGATCAATCGCCACATACTAACATACAACCTATCAACAATAAACAGTATATAATTGCAAGGTTGAGACACATTTTCCCAACAACATTTAGGGCTTCTAAATCTTGCATTAGTGGAAAAGTGTATATAGGTTACATTTTTGCATCTTGCATCATTAAATTTCATTTGAAATCTATCATTGCAAATAGTCAAGTCAACATACAAGCTAGAAACCTCAACATTCACTCAAAATTTGTTGAATTTAGTGTCAAAACCCTAATCTAGGACTCATTCACTGATCTGGGTGATTTAGTCCCAATACAAGCTGTTTTACCTAATTTCTAGGAATTTTGTGTCATGTGTTTTTTACTATTTGAACCTTCTAAAAAACCTAATTGGAACTCATTTACTCCTCTGGGTGATTTAGTCCCATATCAGGCTTGAATCTACATTTTATAGCATTAAAAACATCATTTTTATGCTTCTGTTTGTTGTTGTTAGATCTCTATTTGAGATTACTGAATTTCTATTTCATTTATTTAATTGGATATAGCTTAATTTGATTTCATTTCAAGTACATTTGTAAACATAAGAATTAGAATTAAAGCATATCATTTATCTTGTGTTCATTGCATTTATCTTGCATTCATTGATTGTCATTTGCATAAGCTTTACAACTTGGTGTCTGATTGCTAATACTATAGTGACACGTAGTTTGAGACTCATGTCATCTTGCGATAACACATTTGTCGTGGATCTTGGATTATCTAGCTCTTTCACTCATAGTGTTGACACTAGTTCACTAGGTATGGACCATACCCTCAATAACTCTTTACCTTAAAGTAGTATGACAAATGTTGAAACAATGGTTGCTAGTTTCCCTCAAGAAAACATAATCCAAATCCATGAAGAATTAGCAAAACTACAACACTAAGTGAGTATGAAAACATTTCCAACACTGTTATTCCTACCATAGATAACATACACTTAATGATTGAAAGTGAACAAGGAATATAACTTGTGTGTATCTTAGCTCATATTTTTTGCAAAAATCTTACCTCAACCACTTTTTGTGCTCAAACTTCGAACAATACTCAAATTCAAGGAGGAACCCAAATTCCTCCTACAACCATTTCCTCTACTCCCACCTATACCAACCCTTAAGTTACCACAATGATGCAACCTACTAGTAATGTTATTCCTACCTTGGGCATTTCCACTAGCAATCCTTGTACCTTTGTGGCATCTCACATCATATCTCCTATAACTTTACCTCCCATAAGTATTCCATTCACTTCCCCCTCAAACACATATACACCTCCACCATATTCACCTCCATCCCAAAATACAACCAATGACGCCATCCTTAACCAACTCTTGCAAAATGTTTCATCCCTTCAACGAAAAATTTCCACCATAAACCAAAATCAAAATGGCTAGTTCCTTCATACTATGTCAAAAAGCAATCCCTTATCCTTGGAGATATTGAGAACACTGATACCAAAAGGTATAGAGATTCCTAGGTTTGAGAAATATGGAGGGAAAGGAGATACTTCTAACCATGTTTCCGCTTATACTTCCTTATGCAATTACTTCATCCTTGAGGATAAGCTCTTGGGTAAGCTTTTCCGTAGGTCCTTGAAATATACTGCTCTAGAATGGTTTTCCTCATTACTAAATATCTCAATTTGTTGATTCAATGAACTTTTGAGGCCTTTATCGATAATTTCCAAGTGCACATGACTCCTAAGATGACCTTAGCTAATTTGATAAGATGTAAACAAAAGGATGATGAAAAGGTTACTTATTTTATTTCACACTACCAAATGCTTTATTCCCAAATTGACATAAATATTCTCGATCCTCACCTTCAATGGATGGTCATTAAGAACTTACAAACTAAGATGCAAGATAAGCTTGGCATGATGAAGTTTCCTTTGTACACTTGTGTACTACCCTTCGTGATTATCAAAAATTAGTTAGTAGTTGTATTCAAATTGGAGGTGTTAATGATCAAGGAAATAAGTTTGTTGCCCCTCCCAACTAAAGCTTGCAAATATTTACCAACCTTATGCCAAATCATAATATTTTATTTGTCAAGGCTAGTGAAACTAAGAAGAATGATGTGATGAATGTTGACATGGATGATGACAACATGGATCCTAATGGAGAAATTTCTATGGATAGTATGGTTGGATTGATCAAAATTTTACCTCGTAAGGGCCAAACTAAAATTCCTCTTGACATTGCTTTCTCCTCAAAAGATATAATTAGAAATTCACCTGATGGTCCTCTTAACATAGTCGGTCGAATCAATGACAAGCCCACTAATGGGATATTAATTGATCCTCTCTATGGAGAGAATGTGATCACTGAAGAATTCTTACTTGTGCATGAACTATACAAGATATATATGATAAACTAAAAGCATGAATAAAAATGCATAATGATTTTTCTCTCCCTACAATGGGTTCAATCACCCACCCTTTAAAAGTTGGACCGAAACAATTAGATGTCTCATTCTCCATCATCCCAACGTTGGGTCAATTCCATGTGAAGCTTGATTATTCATGGCTATGCTCCATGGAAGTTGTCTCGTCGATCGTATATAAATGTTTAAAGTTTCCCTTTGATAATGAGATCTTTACTGTGCACCATAGCGGTTTTAATCCTGTGTCTTCCTGTGGGAATTTATCATTGGATTTTTTTGTCCCGAACCTATTGAACCTATTAAAACTCGTGAGGAATTCTTTTTCAAATCCTATCAAAAGTTTAAGGTAAAAAACATAGCAGAGCTATCCCTTCGAAACATGCCTCAACCCATGATTGAACCAAAAGACCTTCCAAGTAACCAAGAACAACCCAAGATAGATCCTTTTCCTATCTCCTTCAAACAATCAAGAGACAACAAAAACAATCCTATCATGCCTCCTAAAATAAAACAAGTTTATAAAGCTAAAGAGAAAGTAGTTGAACAACCTCCCACAGTTCCTTTCGTTCCTCCCATTAGGGAAGAAAAGAAACCTATGGTTGATAAACCTACTCCTACATGAACACAACCTACAAATCATACCAAAATAAATAGAAATGCTAGAGAGTGTAGGAATAGACGTCATGCTATTCCCAAAGGTTAAATGAAGAAAACAACAAAGAAAATCAACATCCAAACTTAAGTGAAGCAATACACAATGATTCTCCCTCTTCATCACAAAAAAATAGATCCTATATCACAACCACAATGTAAGGATTATAACCTTCTTTGGATACTATCATTCGACCTCCCATTGTGATTAATTTGAACGATGATGATGAGATTGCTAAAATTGATGAAGGAGTGCATAATCAATTGAATTCATTATTTTTCCTCTTCTATGAGCTTAAATGGTAATTCTCCTAAGAAGAGTGTTGAACTTGGTGATGCTCCTAGTACTAAACTCACTATTTTCCCTTTGGCTAGTTGTCCTGATTTTGTATACGATGAATGAGATTGGGATGCAGAAGACCTACTATACATTGACTCGTATGTGCCTTACTAGTATTGTCTTTGTTTTATTTTTTATGTTATGTGTGTGATTACATTTGTGTAATGTGATCCCCCCGTACTGTTTTGTTTGATGTATCTCTCTCTTTGTTCATTCCTCTATATGTTCCTACATTCTTCTTTATTTCATAAACATTTTATCTTTTTCATTTGTCTTGATCTTTCATTTTGGAGATGATGCAAGGCATTAATACATTTAGGTCACTTCCATGTTGACTCAAAAGCTTTTCTTTTATCTTTTCTTTGTCTTGTTTTTTCCTTTTTTGGGATGACACAAGGCATTGAGACATTTAGGTCTCTTCCATATTGACCCAAAATCTTCTCTTTGTTTTTGCTCTCTTTGTGTCATTCTTCATGTTCCATGAGTATTTGGGGAATGATAACTATTTCAAACTCTATAAAAACATTGTAGCAAAGACATATTGACCCCAAATCCATAGATCCCTTATGTGTGATTTTGGAATTCATTGTGGGGGCAACCCCTTTTCATGACATAGCTTTATTTGGAAATATATGACTTAGCATACGGCTTTCCAAATAAGCTCTCATTTATTTTTAACATTTATCATTTTCTACTTTAAAGTAATTTCTCATAGCATGGTGTTTAGCAATTTTTTTAAAGTGGGGGCATACATTAGAATTATTCTTTTTCAACTTATATTTCATGGTGTGGTCTTCTTACTTCATGTGATGCATCCTCCTATTTGTGGTGACATTAGGCATGATGTCTTTTAAGAGCACAATCTCTCTTAGCATATTATATTACTCTTAGGGGAAATGCCAAGCAAAGTGCATTCCTTAAGTTGTAAATCTTCTATTCTTCGATTGGTCCTCTCTTGGAGACATTAAGCACAATCTTCCCTAAGTTAAGACCTTACCTGAACAAATAAAAACTCCTTTGAACGTACCTTACATTATTTGGAATTTACAATAACTTTTATATGTCCACCTTGCATAACACACTTTGCTTTCCTGTGGAGCCATCCTGTTTGTTCATGGGTGTTAGCATACGAAGCTTTGTTTGCCTCATGAATTTTGTTGTTCGTGTTGTGTGGTTCCTTATCAAATTTATTAGGAGGTATAGCTTTGGTATGGTTAGCATATGGGAGCCGAAATTAGGCATGACTTTCCCATACCAACTTGCTTGTCTATGTGAGCACATACTGGTCACGTGCGTATGTGTCTCTGGGGGCTCACCTAGTGAATGGTCTAAGGTTCCACTAGCCCTTGTGAGCAAGTGTTTGGTTTTCATAGTGAACATCACATTCCACTTGTAAATTTTTCTTTGATAAAAAACTTAGATATGATCCACATCATGT
>VDFB02132842.1:59429-93727 GCA_007258455.2 Sequoia sempervirens | reverse complement strand
ATCCATTACATATAAACATCATAATCATCTCATCATTAATAATGTCAATGTCATGGTACAAATCAGGATCAAGTGGGTGTAATATATCAAAAAATAGGCATAAGGCTACCCATGGCTGATGACTGTCTACATCATCAAATCTGTCTACATCAAATATTCGAGTTGAACTGATCTAGAATCTCTTTATAGAGAGATCGACCCTCAAATCAAACCTCTTCGCCCAATCTCTCGAGGGGGTAGTATACCAGCGTAATTCTTTTCACTAGGGCAATAGTGGGGCATTCGAAAAAAATAAGAGAATTTTTGAATTTTGATCATGGCAAGGTTATTCTTTGAACCAACGCAACAAGTGCATCACTTCAAAGAGGGCAAAAATGTAGACATAGAAAATATACAGACTAATATCGCACACTCGATCCCGATCTACTAACATCGCTTCATCCTAAATTATCCCTCTATCTAACCATTTAATCAAATAGCCTTATTTGATTAAATTCATCATAATTCCCCTTTTAATTAAATAAATCCCTCGATTTAATTAAATCATTATCTTTATGTAATTAGCTAGGTCATTTCATCTTCCTATCTTTATTTAATTAAATAATCCATATTATTTAATTAAATTTCTAAAGCTCATCTAATTAAATTAAATAAATCAAACATTTATCTAATTTAATCTAATTTTATCAAAATGTTTATTTAACTAGGTCTTAATAATTTTCATCTCTTTTTGATTTATTTCACAAATCTAAATCAAATAGTCAAATCACCTAATATCCTCTTAAATTAATCAAATCCTCATTAATTTAATCCTATTAACTCAAACTTTCAGATTTTGCAACTTACATGAAAAATCAATTTAATTACTTGAGAATCAATTATTTCATCTAAAAAGGCATCCAAGTGGGAATATTCTCAAATTTGAAACTTCCCACAAAATGATCATCCATCCAATGAAGCATTTGAAGGCTCTTACATTGTCTCACATGTTCCTCAGCTTAGCATTTAACTCATATCCTTTCATCCCCTTAAAGGCAGATATCAGCAACAATTCAATTTCAAACTTGCACATTGATCAAAATGTGCTCAAGCTTCCTCCATTCATATGCCGTTGGGACAAGCGGCACCTTGTTAGTTTGTCGATTCTTAGTCCACACATTGCTCAAGTTTGACATTCATCCATTCGGCATCATAAACAAAGAGCTCAAGCATCCCTACTTGACTATCCACTACCTCTATGCAAAGCTACTATGCTCAAATATCTCTCAAATTTCATCAATCACTACTAATCTTAGTTAGCTATGCCTTTTGGATTGTAGCACCAACATCATTCAACAAAGTGGATCAGTCATCAACATTCATCAATATACATCAATCTTGCGTCATTGGAGTTGGGAAAGGGCCAATTTTCACATCAAATTGGCACCAATTCCCTTAAGAGATTAGGAGTTTGTTGGCTTTAGAATAGGATTTGATATGCTTTGAAATCTCATTGTGTTCTTCATTTCATATTTTATCTCTTTTGCTATTCAAATAAATTTCTTGAGGGACCCTTTTTCTTGCTTGCATTTGATCTCCTAATTTATTTATTTTTTTGTGTTTTGCAGGTATTTGGATTAGGGTTCACAGTTTCCATCAAACTCCGAACAAAGGCCATTCTTTAAACTTATACTCCAACTAAAATTACAATATATCTCCTAATTTAACATTCAACGTAGAAAACGAAACAATGTGATTGGAAACAAAGCATTCAATATCGATCATATCATAAGGTATATTCATCAAATGAAATGTGACAAAAATGTAAAGCATAGGATTTGCCCATATAAAATTAAGCGCAATGCATAATAATCAAATTCTAATCATAAGAAATGTTCAACAAAAACTAAAGAGGGGGAAACCATAATAAAATTGAATTACATAGTATTCAATGCCAAATCAGTAAACAAAAACAACTACCAAGGTAGGATTTCAAAATACATCGAAGTATCACAATATCCAAAAGTACGGTGTAGGGGAGAGAAAGTAGCATAAGCCTGGAAATCAAATTTCAAATCGTATTAAAGTAAAAGACAACATCAAATGCAACATGTAAAGTCATAGCTCAAATATAAGGAACGTCATATCGAATGAAACACAACAAACACCTATGCTTTCCCATTGCACTAACACTCTACACAAAAATTAGATTTTTTCAAAACCAAAAAAGAAATCATAGGGCGGGGTAAATTCGGTGAAAAAATCCATAGAGAAAAGTCAGTGTTTTGCAACTGAACACCCAACAAGAGAAAAAAACATCAAATGTCCAAGGAAAGTATTTGGTGACTAGCATATATCGAAATTATTGCCTCAAGCAATGAAATCACCTTCACTTTGTTGTCATATGACAACAAACAAACAATCAATGCCCAAAATATTATCGAATGTCATACTTATCAAACATTTCAGTTTGTATCCTCAGTAGTGAGAAGGTTGTGAAGCAGCGACAAGAGTGATGAAAAGGCACATTCAAGCATTACCTATATACATCAAAATTCATATGCAAAGTGTAGTAATCAAATTCCAGACATACCAAAATTCTACTAAAATCTAAATGCAACACCTTTAATCGACACAAAAATCATATAATATATGTAGTATATAAGCATCGACAACCAGGAATTAAAAGAATCAAAGTCTTCAAAGATGAATACATGGTGTAGGAAGTTAAGATTAAAATGTAGGGAAATCAATCCAAAATTGAAATATATCTGATTCAATGCATGGAGAAAGTAACCAGTCCACAGGAAGAAGGAGAGCTAGCAATCAACCAAGATGCTTGACCTGGCTCTTTGACCAACTCCAAAGATAAAGTAGGAGCTGAAAGAAATTTTTGCCACATGGAGAGGTGGGTTGCAGTGCCAAAACCAATAAATATGAGGCTTTAAAATTTCACAAGAAAGAAATGAAAGAGGAAATTCATTTGCATTCCACGAAATGCAACAACTACAAATTATTAGCAAAAAACTCGAATGCATGTGATGAAGGGAGGGCGCGAAATAGGAGTCAAAGACTAAACTTTAGAAACTTTCAAGTAAATACAAATGGTAGGTGTAAATAGGCTCTATCTTCAAGAATGCAGTGATTGTAAAACAAGCACACAATGATTTTTGAAAAGAGGCTTGGGTAATTTTCAGAAGATGCAATTTCTAATTGTTTCAATTTAAAATTTAAGAAGTAAAGAAATATTTTGCTACCGACAACACAAATATTCAATATACATTTCCTAAACAAAATTAGAATTGAGAAAATAAGACAATGGAACTTGGTTTAAATCAAATTGTATGGATGAAGATTTGATTCCAAGCTTCGATTTCCCAAGTTGCATCTCCAATCACTCCAAAAACCCCAAAAAATCTCTCTAGAATCCCCAATTCCAAATTTCCCTCAAAAAAACTAGATGAAAGTCTCCAAACCAAAAAAATATTCATGAGAAGCAAACAAGACAGTTTCAAGATTTTTTTTAATTCCAATCCCCTTTTCTTTTGCCACAAATAACCAATTATAATAACTACTCTTAAGTGCATGTTGTTGCATGTAAACTTGTTATTTAATCATTTATTTAATATTTATTTCCCAATAGCACTATTTATATTTATTTTTATTTTACTCAACTAGACATATTCCAATTTATTTATACTTAATAATCAACTTTAAAATATTTATTTATCAAACAAACTCTAATTTTATTTACATTTAATGTTTAATTTTATAATATTTTATTTGTTAACTTAATAATCTATTTTAATGTAAAAATTAATCAGAAACATTTATCAAATGAATTTAAATCAAATGGACTAAATTCCAAAAAATACCTGACCATAAGGCGAAGTCAAAAAGAAAGATCACAAATGATACTAACACACCAAACCAACCATACAGAGAACACCACAAAGGTGTGAAATTAGATACTCATCCTATTCAAAGATGATGGTTGAAACAAGGGACCAAGTGCTACCTTCATTCAATAATTCCATTGGGTTTAAGGCATGCTCAGACTTTTCAATTCAAGTGGAGTCAATTCCTTGTACTTGCAACCTGCAACAAACAAGATGGTCGAACATATATACATATTCAAATAATCAAGCACGCCATGAAAGAAAATCACAACATAGTAGGGTACTCACGAATGAGTAATGCTACACTGTCCCTTTCACCAAGACATATCAAACAAGTAATGACATAGTGCATAACAATTAGTTGTTTAACAACAAGATAAGAACAATCACTAGATAATCACATAATGCTCATAATAATATTAATCCACATAATCAATTAAACCATATAATAGTCATAACATGTACATAAACTTAAGTAATAGAAGAATCATCAAAGTATCATCAAAATATCATTGTAGCATTGAGGCCAACATCAAACAAAATGTCATAATGTCTCAATCCAAAACAAAAAAACTATTAGTATAACAGAGAAAGAAATGAGGGGAAGTACATCCTCCTCCCTAAAATTAGGCTTACTCTTAGAAGATTGCAAACAAGTATGGGTATAACTCTCGCATTTGGGATGCATCCTACCAAGTAGCTAAAGACCCAACACAGGATTCACTGACCTTCACCCACCAAATACTGCTCCTGGGAGCCCTAGGTGAGTCTTCCTTAGCAAAATTTGCATGGCTTGAGAGCCACTCCATTCCTCACTGTAGCCTCTAACTATACCTCTGACAGCCCATTTAGCAACCAACAATTACAAAACTCAGTGAGACCTTCCATATCACCCATTATGAACCCCAAGGTCATTGCACCTTTGATTGAATCATGCAACAATCTTCCTGAGGAGACTCACCTTGATTATAAGGACTTGCTGTTACAAGAAGCGTGATTCAAAATTCTACCATACCCTAGGCTACCAAAGGTACTTAGAATAGAAACTACCTGCAATACATCGTACTATAAAGTGAGAGCTGGTGGTGGGTTGATCGGACAATAATGATTGCATATTTTCAAACTGATTCCTTTCCTATACTTGAGAACCACCCACCTTGTTGAGACTAGAGTTCCTGTAGTTCTCACTAGAACAAGCCATAAGTTGCTTGTTGTTAAGGTCCACCTTGGGTGCTAATGGTCTTAAATGGGAACCGGCACCGAGATTGACTCGCTTGAGACCTCGAATCCTCACCAAGGCGCACTACCACATGCGCACTTGCTATGTCCTCCTAACCATAAAATTCTCTACTATTCAGTTTTCTGCATCGCCTCAACCCGCGGCTCTCAGCTCAAGACAATACACTTCTACTGTTGGTGAATTCAAAACTTCTAGAAATGCTGAACCAGCATATTCATCACCAATACCTACATATACCATCATAGCTCATAGAACCTATGCTCATACTGCTCCAAAGACATAACCATCTACCTCAACTCGTGAAACTCATCAACATGACACTACCTCCAGTGATCTAACAAAAAGCGAGCTCTAAACCTCTCTAGAAACATCTCCCAAGAAACTAAACTGATATCCAAATGCAATTTTTGTTCCTCCAACTGCCACCATGTAGAAGCAAAACCCCTAAGGTGCATGATGACACATCTCACCTTGGTGTTACTACCATATAGGTGCATGGAGAAACACCTATCCAAATCTATCAACCATGTTTCTACCTTCAAGCCACCAATAGACCCATCGAAGGTAGGAGGACATGCCCTCAAGAGATCCCTCATATGACTTGCTAAAATAGCCTCCTGCTCTGCTAAAACATCTCTCCTCCCAGGAGACCTTTCTCTTTCCCTAACCACTTGCTAATTACCCTCTTGTCAAAGGCCTAGGTAGGAAAGAACCTCCTCAAGTAAATGATGTAACTGAGCTCCCTCTAACTCTGGTTGGTCACCAATTTCGACCCCTGCTTCCCTAATCATTCTGAGAACCCTACTATTCCTCATGCGAACTCTGAGAAGAGGTTTCATGATGGTTAGCCCTATGGCCACCACCTCGACCTTGACCTTGAACTCGACCTCAACCTTGACCTTGACCTTGACCTCGACCTCTAGGAATCTTCCTACATGGACACCACCAAAGAAAAAGTTGCAGATTATTAGGTGAGGGTGATAGAAGGGAAGAGACATAAGATCGAGAGTCTGACAACTAGGATAACATAATGGGCTCATATGAAACCAAAGTACCCAATGTTAGAACCTGATTCTTATACCAAGTGTAATGCCTTGCCAAGGAACCCTAGAGGACAACACATAACATGACTAAATAAGATTTTTTTTTAAAGGTAAATAATAGTGAACTATAAAGTATTATATAACATATAAACTAAACTAAGTCCTCTAAGGTTCCATGACTACGCTACTAATGTATCTACCAACCAAGATAACACGAATCATTTCATTAACTACAATGATTACAAGAGTTAACTAACAAGATAAGTTCATTTTAAATCATCATATTATAAAATCCTACATGAATCATTTCCATAACAAGTCATCAAATATAAATAACATTGAAGATCATTTCAAATATCTATCATATGTAGAATACATCACTTAACTTTTTCCATTACAAGAGATTTCAATACTATCTATTACAACATTACAAGGTTTACAACAATGCTTCATTGAGATCAATTGGGAAGAATATACATTTGAAGTACAATAAGAGATACATCTAAAAATGCATATACATAAAGGTTGTCTCCTTGAACTAGAGCATGAACATGAATCAACTACATAAAGTACAATCTCCATGCAATCGAACAACAAGGGAAACTCAATAGAGGAAAAAGTACCAACCTCCTAACTATGCGGAAGTCTAAGGCCCACCCCCATGCTAGGAGATAACACAAGGTCCCACAAGAACAAGCAAGCAAAAAAGAAGCCAACATGCTAACATTACAAGGGCTATACATGACTCCACTACAACACTGCTAACAATACCAACATCACATATAACACTTGCATTGCTTCCTTGAAAGGAATACACACAACAGGAGGAGAACATACAACTAGGGAATGCTATACTACAATAGGGAGGAGTTTCATTGCATGGTCCTAACATGGGTTGTCCTGGTAGTTTATCACTAGACCCTCACCCCCATCTATGGTTGTCCTAACAACCTCTCATTAGGTCCCGACCCCATAAGGTGACACATGTAGAACCAACATTCCTTTCATAAGGATAAGGAAATTGATCTTGCCAACCTAGCCTTCTCAATCCATCCATATCCCAAACAAACACTATAGGTGTGGGTGAGACATCCATTATCTTGTATAATGTGAAATCCACCCATACCCCCTAATTCATTATTAAGTTATCACTAGATTAAGAAACTCTCCGATGGGTTTTCCTGAACACCAATTTGGATTCCAGCCCCCATTGAGAGCCACTCCCCCTACTTGGAAGTAGTAAACCCTACATAATGAGTAATATCTATATACCATCTTGCACACTAAACATAATCACATGAATCCAAACACTATGCAAGGCATATACCCTCTTGCACACATAATCACAAGAGTGCAAACTTAGTGTGAGGCATTAACCCTCTCGCACATGTCTCAGAACATTAACAACCACTTCAAGATTAAAACAATCATAAAACCCAACATCCAAGATACTTCCTCCTCACCTATAGAAGCCAACGTTAACTATTTGCATAAAAGGCTCAACATTAAACCAAGACCCAAGAATCACCTTAATTTCACAAATGGGTTATTCCACAATACTAGTTTACAATTTCTAGGAGATCTTGATTTTTTTTGAAATCACATATTTTTAGAAAATATAATGATTTAACCCTTGAATAGTTCCATTTAAAGGATTTCAATTGAAGAGAGTTTTATCGAACCACCTTAGATCAAACCCCCTTGGATAAAACCCTACTAGTTTTAAACCATACCTATAATGAAGTCTCCTTTACACCTATCAAAATGCTGATAAAAAACCACTTTTGATTCACCTTTTGGGAGATCAAAATAATTCATTTAAAATTTATTTTTTGTAAGTATGTAGTCCATATTATAAGCTTCCCAAAAAGTATAATTTTCAATAAATTTAATTTAATTATTATATTTATTTTTTATTTCTTGTGAATGTAGGTTTTCACCAAAATTCAAGCTCTCTATTTTGTACATGTCGAAAAATAGTAGATTATGATTTAAAAAAAACAAAATATCAAAATTTTTGAAAAGAATATATTTAGAATCTACAGAAAAATGTCACAAATCACTAGTTTGCATCATCTTCAAATTGCTCACGATTTAGTCATTGTAGGTGCTCGAAAGTGAAGATTTAGTTAGAAAAAATCAGTTTAGTGTCTAGTTTCGCCAAAAATTGTAAACCAATATTGTGGGATCACCCAAGTCAAACCCGCTATTTAAAATGAGAACAAAAATACCAATAGAACCATGAAATCAACACATATTATCAAATCATCCATTGAATGATTATGAAAAGAAGTTAACATTAAAGAGAGATAGTTAAATTCATTCCTTCTAAACAAATCCTTCCATTTACAAATCAAAAGTAAATATTACCATTTAACTCAAGAGGAAAAAACATTTTAAATAGCTAATTTCACCGTAAATTCCCTAATTCATCATAATTTATATTCATTTAAATGTATATATAATTATATATATTAAAATCTAAGTTGTTGTTTTCTATCTAATAAATCAAATAACAAAGTGGTAAGCACAATTTAAAATAAAATACATAGATCTACATATATATATTGAATACCATTTATTAATTCAAATGCTATGGATATAAAATCAAATGCACTGTAAATATATATAAAATCATATGTCATATATAACATATATGCTGAATACAATCATTCCATAGTTTCCATCGAACTCGAAACAAAAGGCCATTCTTTAAACTTATACTCCAACTAAAATTGCAATCTCCTAATTCAACATTCAACACAAAAAATGGAATATTGTGATTAGCAACAATGTATTCAATATCGATCACAACATAAGGTATATTCATCAAATGAAATGTGACAAAAGCGTAAAGCATAGGATTCACCCATATAAAATTAAGCACAATGGATAATAATCAAATTCTAATCATAATTAATGTTCAATGAAAATGAAAGAGGGGGAAAACATAATGAAATTGAATTACATAGTATTCAATGCCAGATTAGTAAACAAAAACAACTACCAAGGTAGGCTTTCAAAATACATTGAAGTATCACAATATCCAAAAGTATAGTGTAGGGGAGAGAAAGTCGCATAAGCCTGGAAATCAAATTCTAAAAAGTATAAGGCAAAATACAACATTGAATGAAGCATGTAAAGTTGCAACACAAATATAAGGAATGCCATATCAAATGAAACACAATAAACACCTATGCTTTCCCATCACACTGACACTCTACATGGAAATTAGGTTTTTTCAAAACCAAAAAGAAAATCATAGGGTGGGGTAAATTCAACGAACAACATCCATGGAGAAAATTCAGCGTTTTGTAACTAAACACCCAACAAGAGAAAGGAACATCAAATGTCCAAGGAAATTATTCGACGATTAGAATATCTCAAAATTATTACCTCAAGCAATGAAACTTTCATCACTTTGTTATCATAGGACAACAAACAAACAATCAATGCCTAAAATATTATCGAATGTCATTAAAAACTAACTTATCAAACATTTCAATTTGTATACTTAGTAGTGAGAAGGTTGTGAAGTAGCGGAAAGAGTGAAGAGGAGGCACATTCAAGCATTACCTATATACATCAAACTTAATATGCAAAGTGTAGTAATCAAATTGTAGACATACCAAACTTCTACTGAAATCTAAATGCAACACATTTAATTGACACCAAAATCATATAATATAGGTGATATATAAGCATTGACAACTAGGAATTAAGAGAATCAGAGTCTTCAAAGATAAATACATGGCACATTCAATTGAAGATTAAAATTCAAGGAAATCAATCCAAAATTGAAATATATCCAATTCAATGCATGGAAAAAGTAACCAGTCTGTAGGAAGAAGGAGAGCCAACGATTGACCAAGACGCATGACCTGACTCTCTAATCAGCTCCAAGTATAAAGCAAGTGCCCAAAGAGATTTTTGCCATAGGGAGAGGTAGGTTGCAATGCCATTGAAGCCAATAAATATGAGGCTTTAAAATTTCAAAAGAAAGCGATGGCAAGGGAAATTCATTTTCATGCCATGAAATGCAACAACTACAAATTATTAGCAAAAACTTAAATGCATATGGTGAAGGGAGGGCTCGCAACAAGAGTCAAAGACTAAAGTTTAGAAAATTTCAAGCAAATAAAAATGGTAGTTGTAAATAGGTGCTATCTTCAAGAATGAAATGATTGTGGAACAAGAACAAAACAATTTTTAGAAAGAAGCTTGGGTAATTTTTAGAAGATGCAATTTATAATTGTTTCAATTCTCAATTTAAGCAGCAAAGAAATGTTTTGCTTCAGACACCACAAACATTAAATATACATTTCCTAAATAGAATTAGAATTGAGAAGAGAAGACAATGGAACTTGGTTTAAATTGAATGACATGGAGGAAGATTCAATACCAAGCTTCGATTTCCCAAGTTGTAGCTCCAATCACTCCAAAAACCCCAAACAATCTCTCTAGAATCCCCAATTCCAAATTTCCCCCAAAAAAACCAGATGAAAGTCTCTAAAATAGAAAAATATTCATGGGAAGAAAACAAGACAATTTCAAGATTTTCCAAGATTCCCCTGAATTCCTTTTTTATGTGCAAGATCATCATGGAAAAAATAGGCCCTTAAGTGGTAAAAATTCGTAAAAATTAGAGTTAGGCAACTTGACTTAAAAATTTAAATAAGTTATCTATATTATTTCAAAATATGTAAGAAGAGAATCTATAGAAAATTTATTGTAGTTTCTAGACTACTAGATTTATTTTTTAAATCTATTTGGTGAAAATTTTAAATTTCAAATGTAGTAGTACTTAAATTTCAAGGAAAAAGAAGTAGGTGTCTATCTGACCACCCTAACCACAATAAAATGATAATATTTTTATAATATTTTAGATATAAGTAAAGGACTCATGTCCCAATGTGATGGATATTTGTAATTTTTTCCAAGTAAATAATTAATATGAATTTTTTATTACAACTTTTAAAAAATATAAACCCGTATGTTTGACCACCTTAACTTGGTCAAAACTTCATGAAATATTCATTTATTTTTTGAATCTTATAGTATGCAAAGCATAGTATGTGACACATGTTTCAAATTCAAAAATGTGATACTATTTGAAAGCTTATAGATTTTTTTCAATCAGCCTATCAACTGTGACTTTTAGTCATAATTCAACTAGAAATGAATAATAATTATTTATTAAATTCAAAGTAAAGCATAATTTATATTGGTGGAAATATGAGAATCTCCTTTAAAAACCCTTTTTGTTTCATCAATTTTGGGTAAAAAAAGAGTCGCCAGCCACATACCCTACACATACCCATCATATTGTACTTTTTGGCCCATCATGATCCTGCACATACACTTCCACAAATAAGCAATCATAATAACTACTCTTAAGTGTATATTGTTGCATACAAAATTTTTATTTAATCATTTTTTTTATATTTATTGCCCACTACCACTATTTGTATCATTATTTTTATATTTATTTTTATTTTACTCAACTAGACATATTCCAATTTATTTAAACTTAATAATCAACTTTATGATATTTATTTTATCAAACATAATCTAATTTTATATACATTTAATGTTTAATTTTATAATATTTTATTTATTAACTCAATAATTCTATTTTAATGCGACAATTAATTAGAAACATTTATCAAATAAATTTAAATAAAATGGACTAAATGCAAAACAATACCCAACCACAAGGAGAAATTGAAAAGCAAGACCACAAATGACACTGACAGACCAAACCAACGATACAGAAAACACTGTCAGAGTGTGAACTTGGAAACTCATCCTATTCAAGGATGATGGTTGAAATAGGAGACCAAGTGCTACCTCCATTTAATAATTCCACTGGATTTAAGGCATACTCAGACCCGTCAATTCAGGTGGAGTCAATGCCTGGTACCTGCAACCTGCAACAAACAAAATGGTTGAACATATATACATGGTGAAACAATCAAGCACACCATGAAAGGAAATCACAACGTAGCAGGGTACTCACGAATGAGTAATTCTAAGCTGTCCCTTTCACAAAGACATACCAAACAAGTAATGACATAATGCATAACAATTAGTTTTTTAACAACAAGATAAGAACAATCACTAGATAATCACATAATGCTCATAATAAGATTAATCCACATAATCAATTAAACCATATAATAGTCATAACATGTGCATAAACTTAAGTAATAGAAGCATCTTCAAAGTATCTTCAAAATATCATTGTAGCAGTGAGTCTAACATCAAACAAAATGTCATAGTGTCTCAATCCAAAATAAAACAACTCTTAGTCAAATAAAGAACAAAATGAGGGGTAGTACACAATCTTTCCATGTATACAAAGCTACATTTCCTTTAGTTTTGGACTTACAACAAAAGGTATGCCAAGGTTGTTAGAGTATGGTGATCACTGACAGGGGGGTTCGAATCAGTGATAAAAATAGACTGGATTTAAAAATACAAACTTTCAAGATAATTCAAATATTTTCTCAAATAAAGAAAGCAATCATCATAGAAAATTTGACACAAATAAATTTTCTTGAGTGGAAACCCTTTGAGGTAGAAAACCACTCGAAATTGGCCTCACTGGCCTTATCTTATCAATTTAACAATTAGAGTGCCTCACTGGCAAATTTGTCTCACTGACAATGATGATATCTCACTAATAGTCTTATAGTGCTATCTCACTGATAGAATTTTGAATTATACAAATATGAAAGAATTGTAAACACAGACTTGCTCTTTGTTTCAATAATAACATACTCTGTTCTGCAATGACCTCAGAATCAGAGTCACAAAGTTCCAAGCCTCAAGAAACAATATATTGTATTTCAGAAAGATATAATATGTACTTTTCAAATCCTCTCATCATTCAATCCATTGAATGAGTAATATGAAACATATATATGTTCTCTGCTTTGGAGTAAAGAATTAGTTTGAAAACTGTATTGAGTAACTGTCGCATGAAATTGAACCAGTAACTACTTTTGCTGGTTACACAAATACACCTTTTTAATGAAAATATTCCTCCATAAACCATTGGTAAACAAACTTGTTAAGAAAACGACATTAGCAAATAGTATAAAACTGTTACTACATCTGAAGAGCCAACAAACCAAAATAACTTAAAAAAAAAGATAGGACATTCTAATCCAAAAAGAAACCTATGACACTTTACAAGATAGAAGCTCTTTAATGACAAATCTGAAGCAGGATTATTAACAAAAAATAACATTTTACACATAAAAAGAACAAACCCTTAAACTCAAAGACGTGCTCAGAAAATATTACTATGAGTTGAATCTTGTTAACAAAAAAAAACTAGTATATATAAATCTATCACAAGTAATCTATAATAGATTTACTTTGCACTTCTTGACACTATAAAAGAAAATAAAAGAGACTTTTTTTTTTTTTTAAACCTATCAAGAAGCCCAAGAAAACATGATGGAAAAACTCATTTACATAGTCCCATCATAACAATGTGTACATACTATACAAATCCTCTTCCATTTACAACTACTTTTAACAAAAGAAAAACACTAGGCTCAATAAAATTGAGGATCTTGATACATCTAGCATCATTAAGAGAAAGAATGACCAACATTCAGGTTAAAAATATACAAAAACACAAAGAAAGGAATACACTTGATACACCTGATGTCGGTACAATATAAAAAACTTCATCGTTGCTTCTTATTGTAAGTTCTTGTCTCATGTAACTGACTTCAAAGATAAGCTTTTCTCACAAATAGCCGCCATGATTAGGGTATCAAACCCTAACTAACAAAATGAATCGAATAACAATGCATATTGAAGTCTCAAAGAAATTTTTCATTTCGACATAATGCCTTTTGAAATCCGAGAATTATGATGGGAATAATTTCCCATTCAAGTCAAACAACTAATAGCCACCGACAACCCAAAGATCCTTTTATTCTTCCCTTTATAAAACTTCATTATTACCTTCTATCATCATGAGCCTTCAAAAAAGTCAATTTTCCACCCTTTTCATTTTGATCAAAGATTACCTCACAATGATGTAGCCTTGTGAAAGAAACATAGTATGTCAAAAAAACCTCATAATCTTTGGAGAACAATATTTCATTGTGATATGTGTAACAATTTCTCATTGTAGAATAACACCTATATCACCGCACTTCAGTAAAGATGCCAATAGATATGCACATGAATGATACAAAACCAAAATGCAGGATGAGGATCAGAATAGATATATAAACACATGCAAAGCTAAAGAAAATCACCATGTACACAACCTATAACATCATCCATAGTGTATTGACATTAATGCCAAACAATACTAAGGGAGAACAAACACAAAGCTATAATAAACCTGTTCTGAACATGATGACTGCACAAAGTACATACCCATACCATCCTGTCACATAATAGATAAACCATCAGATACAACGGAAAACTAAATGATCAAATCATATCACTGTGAAACACAAGATGAAACATATGAACTATACACAACATCAAATAGAAAAAAACAAATTCTTGTGCCAAAATCTCCCCCTTTTGACACAATGTAAAAAAAACAACTATACTCTAAATATGCCAAATAAATACTGAGGGATAAAAGCATATGCATGAACGACCCCCTCTAACCCCATGCCTTGGAGTAAATCAAGAAATAGAGCAAAGTGAGACAACTCTAAGTTTTTTTTGGAGTGATTCAAATAGTTCCTTAGGTAGATGTTTTGCAAATATATCAGCCACTTGATCAGTAGTGGATAAAACATCTAGAACAACTTCATTAGCCAAGACTTTTTCATGAAGGAAATGATAACGAATATCAATATGTTTAGTCTTGGAATGTTGAACAAGATTCTCTGAAATGTTTATAGTGCTCATGCTATCACAAAGTATATGAACAAGCTTAGATACAACAACCTGAATATTAGCCAAGGTTTGCACCATCCAAAGAACTTGTGTACAAAAAGTTGTTGCAGCTATGTATTCTGCTTTAGCAGTAGATAAAGAGATAGAATCTTACTTTTTTCTATGCCATACAACTAACCTGCCACCCAAATAGAATGCACCACCTGAAGTGCTTTTTCGATCATCCAAATTGCCAGCCCAATCAACATCAGTATAGGTTACAAGTGTAAAATCATCAAGTTTAGAATACCATAAGCCAAAATCCAAAGTTCCAACAATATACTTGAGAATTCTCTTAACAACATTAAGATGTGATTGCTTAGGAGCAGATTGAAATTGTGAGACCAAACAAATAGAGTGTATAATATTAGGCCTAGTGGCAACCAAATACAAAAGACTTCCAATTAAAGATCTATACAAAGTGTGATCAACATCAGGTTGATCAACTTCTTGATGAAGTTTACAACCTGTTTCCATGGGTGTACCAGTAGGTTTGCAATCAACCATTTTAAACTTAGCAAGCATTTATTTAGTATACAGGAGACTTTTGAATGCAAACACCTGTTAGGAATTGAATTGTAGATTAGAGACTTCAGTTTCCACCTTTGGATTTTTAGAAATTCAAAAGTGGGCTGATTTTCCATGGATGGTGAATGAGTCCCACTATTAGGCCTGATTTTGGTTTTCTACATTTTTGGATACCCATTTGTCTAAAATGGGCTCCAAAATAATTTCACAAATCTGGGACTAATTCACCCAAAATGGTGAATGAGTCCCACCAGGCCTAAAAATAAAGATTAGAAACATTCCAAAGGTCATTTCCAATCTCCATCAAGATCTCAAGTGCGCACTTTCAGTTTCAACCATTTATTTTACAATTTGCATTCATTTCTAGGTGTTTTTTGCATATCATAATGTGTTTTCAAACACTCTACATTTCCTTAGTTTCGATTCATTAATCAATACATTTTATTAGTTTGTTGCATTTAGGACATTCCATTTAGACACATTTATATCATACTTGCATTAGTTTGAGTGAACCACCTAGATTTTGGGTTTGGGATCTATCTCTTTCCATTAGGTGAGACCCTAATTGATCAATTTAAGAGACATAGCATTTCACACCCCAAAACTATATGGTTCAAGTAGAGTTATTGGTCTCCAATTATTTATTAGAGACTTGTCACTTTCTTTGGGAAGTAGCTTTATGATGGCTCTATTGATGTTATTTCCAAAAGTGCCTTTTGTCAAAGCCTCTTTTATAGATAGAGTGTAAATCATCAACTACCCAATCACTGAAAGCCGTGTAGAATTCAGCAGGGATACTTTCTACACCAGGTGTTTTATCATTAAATAGTAGGCTGGTTGCATTTTTAATTCCATCCTTTGCGATGAGTTTACTCAAATCCAATACCTCCCCCTTCAAAATATTTTTTGGCACTATGCTTTTTTATTAGCTCCCTTGCCTTGGAGTAGCCTTCCCCTTGCCCTCATAAGAGAAAAGGTTTTTGTAGAATTTGTAAAAATATCCCTTGATGCCTTCTTGCTCTGTGAAAGCTTCCCCCTAAACTTGAATCTGCTAAATATGTTCTCTAATGCTTTTTTCCTTTAAGATCCCAAAGAAAAACTTGGATCCCAAGTTGTCTCCACTCTCCAACCAATTGAGCTTGGACCTCACTTTAAGCCCTTGAATTATAATACTCTGTATTTTCCTCAAACCATCAATAGCAAGCCTGAGCCTATTTCCAAGGTCTATATCCTTTGGGGCCTTCTGCAAAGAGGCCTCAACTTACAACAGTTCCTCTTGTAATATGCCCTCTTTCCTCCTTCTGTTAAGGGATTTCTTTTTTTCAATCACTTGAAAGAGAGATTTCCACCCCCTGGTATTTAATTCCCATCTTTCTATGGCACTTAGTCTCTTATATAGTCCTTGGTTGATCTTTTTGAGAGACAAAACCCAATCCAGGTAGTCATTGCCATGAAGCAAATTTGTGTTGAGAATGAACCCCTCCCCCTTCTTCCTAGCAGCCCTACTACCCAACTTGAGTATAAACCTTTCTCTTATGGGATGGTGATTAGAAAGGGTGGAAGGATGAACCTCAACTTTGCAGCCATTGCTTAGAGTGTCTACAAGGAAGAACTATTTGTTTAGGTAGAATCTATCTAGATGATAGTAAATTCTTTTAGTACCTTTTTGTAGATTACACCACGTGAACCCTGTGTTTGGGAATTCTTTTTTCTATCTTTCAATCTGATCTTCCAAGTTTATTTTGGACTTCATTTTTGTCCAAAATAATTTCTTGTTTCCTATCCATTCCATGTCAATTCACCCCACTTTTTCTTCTTTTTTTCAACCATGTTAGAATCCCCTCCTAGTATCCAGGGTATGTTTTCTAGGTTGTAAAGTTAGCTCCAGAATTTGATCCTTTAAATGTGCTCATTTGGATTATAGATAGAACATATTCCAATCTCTTGATCATCTACCTTCAACTTGATCCAAACGACCCTATTACATGGGGAGATCCTTGAACTAGTGACCATATGGCTCCAATTTTTAGAGATCAGTATGGCAGCCCCACCTTTCCCCACTCATGATGGATGAAAAAATGAGAGGCATCCCTCCAAATTCACCAAAGGATTTTTTCAAGAGAGAAGCCAATTGATTTCAATTCTGGAAGCATGACCACATCTTTACTTTTGCACTACCTAATGTACCTCCTTACCACATGCTTTCTATCTAGGGACTCTAGTCCCCTCACATTTTAAGAAATGAAGCCAAGGGCCTTTAATACCTATAAGGGAGTTAGCCTCTTTTCTAGGCCTAAAGGCCTCAAAACACTTAGGGACCTTGGTTTTAGTTTCCATCCGCTTGGGCACCAGACTTGCATTGACAACACTTATTTTTTTCCTCTTTGTTTTCTTCAAGTTTCCTTTCTCGAATGAAATTAAATACCCTTCCTCTTTCCTTGGTCTACTTGACCTTTGTTTACCAGAGAGGTTGGGGTCATTTTCTTTAAGAATCCTAGCAGGTGCAGGAGTGGAAATATTTTTGCATCCCTTGTTATCTTTAAGTGGGGTCAACCCCATTTCCACATCTCCCCCATTGCCACCAACATCCTGCACACCCATACTCACCTCAACAACATTAGTGGATAGATTATAGGAGTCCAAAGAGGCCGACCTCCACTTTCAGGCACCCTGAGTCAACAGACTACCCTACAACAAGTCTATCATTGCCACTAAAATATGCATCAAAGGGAAAGATCTTGGTCTCAATGGTGAAGAAAATATCCTTAACCTTTAATGTGCTCCCATGATTATTTCCAGTCTCAATATTATCTAGTTCAATTTTGTCTCTATTTCTATCTCACTGTTATCTTTAAATTTAGCTAAGCTCCCATGGTTATTTCTGATCTCATGGTTATTGCCACTCTACACTTTTAGTTTTTCTAATGTGAGTTGTTGCAAATTTTTCCATTCCTTAGCCTCACTTGGTGGATCTAAGACCAAGTCACCTGTTTACATCTCAACACAAGTCTCCATTCTCTCATAAACATTGTGATTCCTCTCCTCAGTAAACTGTGAGGAGTCAGAGGGAATATCTCCCATTAGGGAATCCATATCAGAGGAAGCATCAAAATATGAATGGTCTTTGGGGTTTTCATCAATTTTGGATGCTCATCCCAAGTTTTCATTAAAATTTTCATCAAGGATTCTTTCCATGTTTAGTTCAATATTTAGAGTTTCCACTGTCTTTTTACTTGTTTAATCATTTTCCACATTTCTATTTTTATTCACACTATGTGCATTTACTGTCATTTAGGAGGAGCTCTCAACAACTACATCACCTCCAATGGAGCCATAGGGGTTAAATTTTTCTGGACCCAACTTATTGAGTGAGCCATCAACTCCCTCTTTGATACCAACACTATCATCCCTGACCACTCGACTACTAGTTTCCAACTCATCTTGCCCATTGGCCAAGGGTTTCTGAGGCATTAATTTTCTTTTAATAAGTGAGAAATTTTTTGTCAGATGCCCCTCTTTTCGACACAAGTAACAAAATTTTAAACCCCTAAGCACTTCCATTACAACATTTGTGTTTCTACCATCCAGGTTTAGTCTTAGAATGTCTAGTATGTCACCTCTAGGATCTAGGGAGACTACCACTCTATCATCTATGTGTAGCAGAGAAGATTTAACATTATCCACCTTTAACACTCACCCATAGGGTTTGAGCAACAAAGGAATGATATTTCACAGTATAGGGGGAAATTTTTCACCATGAGCCATCTAAGGCATGATAAGGCCAATATTTCTTCATTAAGGGCATCTAGCGCCCAGGTTAGAGCCCCAAAAATGTTCTTCCTGAAACTCCAAAAGTGTTTATTTAAAACCCTAGTTTGCATTTCATGGTTCCTAAGGAAGATAACATACAAACCATTTTGGATCATTCTACAGTATGTGAAATGAATTCCTAGTTTCTTCCCCCACACGTCCACCAACCAGGAATCCATGTATTTCCTCACTGAGATCTTATTGATATCCACAACAGCTAGAAAAACCCCAATGGTTTTTAATTTGTTATCCTCTTCATACAACACCTTGCATAATTCATCATTTGGAGAGAAGATATCAACTCTAGTAGGGCCAAGGGCACACTTACCTCCTCTGCATCCCCCATCTCCACCCTCAGAACTTGCCTCAACAACAAACTTTGTGCTAGCTGGAAAGGAAACCCTTTTGCCCGTGACCACCTCCTTGAAGGATTTAGACTGAGCCCCACTTGAAGACCCATTTATTTTTTTAGGATTGGCACCACTAGGGGGATCTGGATCCTCAAGCATTAGAGTAGGAAAACCGCCACCTAACTAAACATGGGCGATGACTAGGAGAGAGAGAACTTTGCACGCAGTGACAGGGCACCACCTCTGCAACAGTGTACACTAACAGGACCAATTCTATGGAGGAGGTGAAACCCTAGGAAGAGCCACAAGGTGAAGGACCAAGTTCCAGACTGAGTTTTCCCTTTTGTTGATCTCCCAATTTCTCACAATCTAAAAATTTTCCTTGATGCACAAGGATTTTTATCCTATTTATGGGTAAAAGCACAAAGTTGTGTCACACTTTCGGCCAAATAAATAGTTCCGAGCGAAATATTTTCTGCCGGAAAGGTTTCTCCCGACTAGGTTTCAACCAAAACCATGTGGCATATTACGTGGCACATAGGTTTCGGTCGAATAAGTTTCGCCCGAATCCAAAAAAATCAAAAATTTCCTTTTCCCGCTTTAAAACTGCCTTCGAAATTGGATTTTTTAATGTGCGGGGTTTCTATAGAAACAGTTTCGGTAGAAACAGTTTCTATAGAAAGGGCTTCGGCCGAAACCCTTTCTATAGAAACTGTTTCTACCGAAACTGTCTATGTGGCATCCTAGTTGGCAGCCAACTCAGCTTTTTTCAGATTTTTCTGAAAATTTCAACTTTAGCCAAGTATTTCTTTAGTCAGAATGATTTTTTTGCAAAAACAAAAAATACCCTTTTGTAGAGCTCATAGTGGAGAATCCAAATATATAATTTTTTAAATTTTTTTATTATTTTTAATATATTTTATTTTTAAAATAATGCAAGTAGGTTTTCAAAATGAAAAAAAGAGTTGATTACAAATTAAAAACAAGATAGTAAAACTTATTAAAAAAATTTAAATCTTATATGGGGCACAAGAGGAGAGAGTCTTCTTCAAAAGGGTATAATTTTTTTTTTGAAAATGATTTAAAAATTTGAAAATAGTTGATCCCATGAAAACTGTCAAATTCTGACATGTTTGACTTTAAAACGTTATTACAAGAAAAATATACATCAAAATTTTATTTTTCTTTTTCCATGCACAAGATATTGAAGTTACCTATTTGGAGAAAAAAAAATTAGGGAGAAATGAAGTTTTTTTCAATTTGTTTCTTGACGGCCCGTGAAGTCACTCTTTTCTAAAATTTTCAGCATTCCAAAATTTGTCCTTAAATTGATAAAAACATAATGAAAATAATTTCTTTTTAAATTTTAAAAATTACAACAATAAACTTCATCAAAAGTTCTACATTTCATTAGTTTACACCATTTTGAAATTCAAAACATAAAGACCACTTTTATGTGGTCGAAGTTCAGAATTTTTTTTGCTGTTGGCCGATTCCTTTATAAAGTGTGACATAGGTTTGTGCTTTTACCCTTATATCCTTAAAGAATAATTTCTTTGATCTTAATTTCAATGCTTGGTTCTTGAGGAAAGATATGCTCCACAAGAAGCCATGGTTTCCAAATTTTAACCCTTCAATAAAATATTTCATTTAAGTGATGTTGATTTGGGTGAAACTCCCAAACCTCTCTCTAGTTTTTTCTTGATTCTTGCTTTATAGCAATAGGTAATTGCATTTGGAGATTTATGTCAATAGATGATTCAAATACTACTTTATCCAATAATTTTTTTAGCCATTTGTAGATTGAGTTGGATATTTTAAAACATATTATAGAGAAAGATTTCATAGTGGGAAACTAATTACAAAAACATCTTTTCCAGATTATGAGGGTCTCATTTTTCATTTTTCAAATCCTACAAAATGAGCCATATGGGTACTAATTGCTCCAACCTCATATGTAAATCTACTAGCCAAGCTTCTTGAAAAATATTTTTTCTTCTCCAAGATCACTTATATGTCCTTCGTTCTTTGAAGGAGTATAGAACCCCTTCAAAGCCCTTTCATGTGGCTCTTGCATACTTATATATTGTGTACATATATATATTGTGTAATTTCCAATTCAAGGGTTGATGCCTTAAGTTAATCCCTTGAGTAATTAATTATTAAAAAATATTTCAAGAGTGTTTGACCTAGGTTAAAGTCAAATTTTATTAAATTTATCAAGCTTTCTTTTGGTAAGAAGGGGACACAATAAACTATATTTTGATATTTTACTTCAATATTCAACTTAGCTTAGAGTTGGGCTATATTAATTTTTTAAAGATTTCCTTTAGTAAGAAAAAGGCCTATTAAATTATGTTTTGACCACTAATAAGACACTATTATGCTTTGATCCCAAAATGAAACATGATGCACTTAAAGTAAAAGTAGAAAATCCTTTATTTTTAAAGATTTCCTTTAGTAAGAACAAGGCCTAGTAAATTATGTTTTGACCACTAATAAGACACTATTATGCTTTGATCCCAAAATGAAATAGAAGATGAAACATGATGCATTTAAAGTAAAAGTAGAAAATCCTTTAGAATAACTACATAACTATAAATAAATTTAATTATTGGTTGGGATATGCAAGTAGTTCAAACTAATGGACCTGATTATATAGGATATATCAAGGAATTGTGTGTTTTTTTAGCATTTGTATGGTTTAAGTTATTAACTTTAGGTTTTAGGGTCCTAGCTTTGAGGTTTACGGTTTAGGATATTCTTAATTTTAGTGTTATGGGTTTGGAGTATAAGCCATTGGTTTTAGGTTTTTTAAGTTTAGGGTCTGAAGTTTAGGGTTAACTTTATACAACAACACCCTAGGCAGTTTCTAGTTATATACATTGGAATTATGAAATAAAATATGTTAAAGAATCATCTATCATGTGGATTTCTTATATTAGGGAAAAGAGCCCAATGATGCTATCTCTTTTATAGCAATATCAAACATGTAGTGACAAATTGCACTTTATATCAAGCATATCTACATATATTTTTAAAAATGGTCATAAATTGCTATCATTAGAAAGACACAAGGTTATCATGGCGGGTAGTCAAAGGAGCAAAAAATAGATATTGTAGTTTCAATTTTGGTGATAGAAAAATGAGTTCAATTGACATTACCTATAAAGAAACATGGATACAACTTTAACATGAGAGATTAAAGAGTGTCTAAACATTGCTCCTAACATCCAAATATATCTTAAGTGTGTATCCACCAAAATATATGAAAACTTTGAGAACATACAAATGATTACGTACATTACATACTATTCACATAAAAAAATAACTAAAATGACTTCATTAATAATTTTCTTTGTTTATGTGACTGAAACAAAAAAGACACAATCTATCTATTTGTTCAATCTTCTCCAAAATTCTAATAAAAAACACATTGAGATCTTCCCTAAGAGATAGAAGTTCCTTTCACTCAAATCCCATCTTTAACTTATGACCCAAGTCATTTCTCTATCTTCAATACTAGAACCTTTAGTTTCCACCTTTTACTTCTTCAATCACCCATTATAACGACGCTTCATCTTTCGAGTGACAATCAATCGCACTTTGCTCCTTGTATAAATATAAACATGAAATACAACTCGACAAGTTGTTTAATATGTGCATCATCTATATGTGATATGTTGGATTCCTTTATAGACTTTGCTTTTCACATTTTGCATACTCACCTATTCTTATAAAATTAACTTGAAAGAAAAACCCATAATTATTTTCGTGTGCATACTCACCTATCTATTGCAGTCCTTATGAAAACAACTTTAATGTAAAATCCATAATTATTTTTGTGAAGGGCTTGCAAACCACTTTCTACTTCATGGTAGGTGAATATTATCCAATGTTCTATCCCTTTAGCTATTCTATAATTTTTTCCCAATGTAGTTACATACTCATACAACTAAACATAACTCAGCCTTTGTTTCGAATTATAGTATTAAATTCTCCTCTAAAAAAACAACAAGAGTTAAATGACAGCATAGCTTCCATCTCAACCATAGATGCTTTACAATTCTGCAGACAATTTTATTAAAACTACTTTACATTCATGTAGGTTGGAACTTGTTTTAATGGTTGTAATCTGATGTACACTGGAGCTATCTTTAGGAGGATTTGAAGATAAACATCTGGAAAATTTTATTTGCATTAATTTATAAATTACATATGATTTATCAATATCAAACAGATAATAATATATAATCATTTCGCATAGAAAATATTAATATCAACATGAATCAATTATAATTTAAATTTAGATATTAGAACACAACTTTATAGCAAAACGAGGTAGGAGAACTATAAATTGTATTCCACAAAACATATCCTAAACTTAAAAGTTTTTGCAGTCCCATTAGGGGAAAGAATCCAGTAGTTGAGCATATTTCAATAGTTGTTATAGCATTTGTTGGTTCAATGTCCAATATTTTTAACATATTGAACCAATAGTTGTGACTTTAAAGTTATTAGTGTTGATGATAACTACCAATAATTGAATAATATGTATTTGTTAGATCTAAAAGCAACAAATCATGTGATGCCACATCAGCACACCAATAAAACATGATTTAGTGCACAAGTATGGGTCTCACTTTTTTTTTGACCTTTTGGAACACCTCAACAAAAAACATACTGATGTGGCATCACATTTGATGATGTGTCCCTCAAACCTTAGTTATATGCAGGGGTGTTGCCAAACAAGCAGCTGTAAAAAATTGAAATTATTTTGAAATTTCCACAAGATTTTAAGAACCCCAAAATTAAGGTGCTCAACTACTGAATCCTCTCCCTTATTATATATATATATATATATAAAACTCTGTATCAATTCTTCCATAATTTATAGAAACACCTTAGAAAAAACATTTGATAAAAACATTCTCCAGAAAACATATGGCAAAGGGGTTTCTAACAGAAGTGTTTTCATAGTTTATAAAATCATCTCTCAGAAAATATTTTCCCATAGTTTGTCATCTTAAGGTTTTCAGGGGATCTTCTCAAACAAAATCATGTAGGGATATAACCTGGTATATTTTGGTAAATGATTGGACACACCATCGTCCTTAATCCTTTGAATGAAAAACCCTACAAAATTTTTGGGAAAAAGCTGTGCACACATACTCAAAAAAGATCTCGCAAAAGGTTCGAAGTTGGATTACGGAATATTTGGAGCAACAACAGGAGAGAAAACATCATTTGAAGGCATTATTGAAACCAACCAAGCCCAGTACAACTTCAGGGCCTTCGACAGTTGTTAATTCAGTCCTTTCACTTGTTAGCAGGCATAAAAACAGCGCGAGAGAAAACATCATTTAAAGGCGTAGTTGAAACCAACGAAGCCCAGAGCAGCTCTAGAGCCTGCAACAATTGTTAATTTCAAGCAAGTTATATTAAAAACTTGAATAGAAGTTACATCCAAATCTTCATGACAGAGTAGGCAGGAGAATTTTTTTAAAACCCACCTCATGTGCACCAACACTTGCAGTCTTCTCCTCTAGTTCGCTTAGATCTTTCACATTGTGCAGATTCAGCAACTCAATACTTGTGATTGTCGAACTGGGAGCTACGTTCAAGTCATCTGTTATTATAAACGTAACACTATCTTTCACATAACCCTCTCCACTTCCCCCAGTTGTAACTTGGCTGCTGCTTTGCCAGGCTTTGAGAGAGAATTCTGCAGGGCAGTCCAGAGCACACCCACATGCACAGGTATCGCCAGGGATGGTGCTGATAGAGTGAATATGATTGGGATGAGCTTTTCTACAGCTATAAAAATAACTTCCCTCATTATCAATTAGAAGATTTTGACTGGAGCATTTTGACACATGTTTTGGCTCTAGCAGCTCAGATTTGTCGCCATTCACGTACAGTGCAGGAAGCTTTTGTATAGCAACATAAAGACTGGTAATCTAGCCGACTTTCTTTGGCCTTACCGATACTGAAAGTGATTTCATCACCGAACCTAGTGGCATTGTGACAAAGCTGAAAAGCAGGTCCACAAAATCCTTTCCAGCCTCAGCATAAATTATTTTCCTGCTTTTCTTGCTAACCAGAAACCTGACGCTCATGCGTTGAGATTTCTTGTCTGCCATTTCTATTTGCTCTGGGTAACTAACACAAGTAAGCAAACGATCTGGCCAGTGTATATGAGAGATTGCCCATTGCGTTTCATTTAATGGAGATGTACCTCTTCTCTTGATGTACAGAGTGGCCATTAGAATTGGCTATAAAGTTGCTCGAATTTACTGTCAATTTTTTTGTACTTGCACTGGAATGCACACCAAATTCTCTGAAATGATGTGCACCGTAGCACTAAAGTATTGTGAAAAGATATTTTGGGGATGCTTATAAGCATTATAATTTAATGGTTTCTCTAATACCAAGGATGTTAACAAATTACAACTGTAAAAAAAAAACACTTACCGTACCGCTTAAACATTACAACTTATTCGGTTCAAAGAAAAAAATTTAATAGGATACAATTTACCAGTTTCATTAGTACAACAGATATATGTATTTGTTTCCATTTAAAAAATAATTGTATAAATTTTTTGTGTTAATATTTAAAATTTAAATGAATGTGTTCCACTTAACAATTGTAATGTTGTTTTGGTTTCCTTAAATTAATTTTTGGACATAATGTCCTTTCTAACACCCTTCACCAATACATTTATCTGCATGCCCACATAATAAATCTGCAGCTGTTGTACATAACAAATAATATAGATTTCTTATTTCAAGAAAATGCGCAGCCAAAAGAATGTGGTAGAATGTCGCCTGATTTTCATCCGCAGCAACAGCTTTTTGAACGAATTCTGTATCAAATATCTTCACTTCCTCTTCTGATATATTGTTGGATTTTGCATGAGCATGGAATTTACAAAACTCTAATACCATCTCCAGCACTTTACCAGTTTTGATGTTATGATAGGGAATAGGAAACCTTAGAGGCTCCATTCCTCTGTATACGTCTATAAAATTCTTTACGAACTCTGATTCCATTGCAACCATTTTCTCCACTTGGAAATCTTCAAAGACTTCCTCATCCCTGAACAGCCTGAATGTCACTGTATTTGCTGCCATTTTATTCTCCTTAAAATTGAGTACAGCTGTTCAAATACTATGCAAGCTAATTTAATCGTAAAATCAGAGTTAAAAGAGTAGAATTCCCAAAGAAACACTATATTGAATATGGAACATTTAGTTTCCAGTTTATACCCTCCTCTTTCTCAAACTTTAGGGGGTGCGACCTTTCCCTTAATTTTGTTGTCAGAATTTAAGAGAATAAATGTGAAATTTAACGGGAACAAAAGTTTGAAATTACAGATTTAGACAATCTAATAATGCTAGAATGGAGTGTTTAAATTGAATTATTTTATTTTTATTTTTTAATAGTCACAATTTTTGTAATTCTTTATTGTTTTAATTTTGATGTAGTAATTCTATGAAATTTCATTACAAAATATTACAAATATGAGTCTGGTGATATATAATATCTTTCACATGACTCACACTATTGCAAAATATTTGAAAATCTATTAGATTGCTTGCATACCAAATAAAAATTGGAGAAAATATTTTTGGTTTACTTAAGATTGCTCTTATACCCTGTATCCTCCATCACTCATGAACATCCATCAAATGATCAAAGTAATTAAGATAAGTTTGGTAGATTGCATGGGTTCCAAGAAAATGTAAATTATTTTCATAAAAGCTTGGTGTCCTTTAATAGTAGAGGAAGAGTGCATGGATGCTACACATGCATGTACTAAGGTAGTTTTACCGTATAACTTTTGCTTGGGTATTATATTTTATTAAAATTTTATGAAGATAAGTTATAACAATTTGAGTGTTATCTATTGCCAATAGTGGCATGGAGTGAAGGTCAAGTTGTTGTGATGTTCTTTCCATCAAGTTTCAAACCCCATCGAGGTGTAATTTTTGAGTATTTATTTTGGGGATGAGCTCCCCTAATTCATAGCTTCGGGTCAAAAGCGTTTACCCTTTAAATAAAATAAAATAAAATTGAGTGCTATCTATTTAATACATAATTCCATTTACCATATCCATACTAAACATACAAATTATCAATATCAATTAGTTTATAGTATGATTCTAAAATAAAATTGAGTGCTATCTATTTAATACATAATTCCATGTACCATATTCATACTAAACCTACAAATTATCAATATCAATTATTTTATAGTATGATTCTTAATGGTAAGGTTGTAATACAAAATATAGACATTTTGGATAATGTATTAAATTTTTCTATGGAACAAGTGAGCATGAATAAATTTTATTAACATAGGAGGCTATAGACCTTGCCTCTTCTCACAAAATTTATTTCAAGTTTCATGTATGTCATTGTAATGTAAATGTCAAGTGGGAGAATGTTTGTGTTATATTACCATTTACTTGCAATCCTAACTGTATTATTATTCTGTGTCCATCAAATTTTTAACTATAATTAACAAATAAAAAATATCAAATCAATAAATCAAATATTTTCTTTTTTGACTCAATTTTTTTTTAAACTTGATAGACATTTAAATTTAAACTTAAAAAATTTATAGATCTTTCCTTTCATTTAATATATATATTAGATTACATGCCACTTAATTTTAAAATATTATGTTTATGATTAGATATAATATTTTGTCATGCAAATGACCATCAAATTTAAGATAAAAAATAAGATTTTTGTTAACACATCCCATCTTGCCATTGAAGAATGCCTATCAAAATGAACAAAATTAAAATTATTTCAAATAATTTTAGTATATATAATACAATAATTAATAAGTTTAATTCAATGTATTTATTTAAATTATTTTTAATACATATATATATACACATATATATATACATATATATATATATATACATATATATATATTTATACACATATATATATACATATATATATATATATATATATATATTAGATAGATATATATACACACATATATATATATGTGTGTGTGTGTGTATGTATATTGTGTGTGTATATATATGTATATGTGTGTATATAATATATATATACATGTGTATATAATATATATACACATGTATATATATATATAGTATATATATATATATATATATATATATATATATATATATATATATATATATAGACACACACACACACACATATCACACATGTGCATACATATCGCATACATATCTAGTTAGCTTGATATGAGACATATACATATTAGTGAATATGAAATAGATCAACATGAAATTAGTTATCCTTCACATGCATGTATGGATTCTTTTTTGGGTATGAAAAAATGTTTCTCCTTCTCATGCTACACCATTGATTATATTTTTTGAGGAGATACCGCATAATAATCATTATTAGCCATTATATGTGTTTGGTAGTGTGTGCATGGCAAGTTTATATAATATAATCATTCATCCTACAATTCAATTCAATATATGTATTGAAAAGTACTTGGTTACTCATAACATTCAACACGATTATGCACATTTAAGTTTTTCATTGAAGATTATTAATAGCATCTTGATTAATACTTCAAGGATTACTTCATTTTCCCTATTAGAGTGGGTTTCAAAGAGGCTTAGGTACTTTTTCATTTCATTGTTTCTTAAAATAAATTTAATATTTACTTGGTAGGTCATGTATCTTGAACAGTTAAAAGTTGTTCCTTCCTTTATACATCAATATATCAAGTATGCTTAAGAGGTAAGAGTTATAATTATTCCACTTTTTAATTTTGAGACTTGATTCATTTTACTATGAATACTTATATAAACACCCTCAATGAACAACCAAATGCAAGTGAATATTCTCTTCATGATGTTTATAAAAGAGATTATATGCACAAAATAAAGAAAATGATAAAATATTATGAGGACATACTAAAATAAGTGAAAAAATATCACTTTATTACCCCAATTATCTCATAAGGTATAACTAGAATAGCAACCAAGACTTCTTTCTCATCTTCCATGTGAAGAAATGAGAGTGAGTTTTCATACTTATCCTCCACAATGAGAAAAAATTAAGACTTAGCAATCTTGTTGCTTCACCTTCTAAAAGACCTTCTGCTAAATGAACCCAAAATAAAAATTTAAATGGTCATAAAGAATGGACTATATCTATGGAGCCACCTCCAAAAACACATGAAAAATGGATAAATAAAGCCAAAACACTAATTTCACCTCTTTCAAGTATTTTTACAAAGGGTGCTCTTTCATATCATTATAAAATCCACTTGAGGGTGGTATATGAGGAAAAAAATGGTATGATTTTAATTTTATGGATAACACCCATGTTATTACTCAACACTTTGATCTTCTATGCTTTAACTCTATATACATTAGCTTATTTTATATGATGTGCTACAACTCCCACTTCGGGGGGAGTCTCCTTTATGAAATTTGACACTTTTCCACTTTGATGTGATAAAACATAAGGTAAGATTAAATAAAGAGGAAGGAAAAGAGAATATGAATCATTAAACATGGAATAACACAATCATAATTGAAAATATCTTATTCCTATAATCAAATCAATGTACAAAGGTGCATATAAATACAAGGGGGTTTTTTAACCACCTTTCAACCACCAAAGTGACTACCCTATAATCAATATGATTAGGGATGATTAATCAGAATAATAGAAATATAGAATAAGAATTTAATATAAACACAAAATTGTAAATGAACATACATAATACTTATCTATTAGATATGTAAATATTCTAACAATACCCACTATAATCTAAAGTCATAGGAAAAATTATTAAAAATACCACTATAATTTAAAGTTTTAAAAAATCCTAGCCATAGGCTTTACTATAAAATAATATCCAAGCCATGAGCTAACCTTTACAAATTTTCTTTAAGTGTAAATTTATCAAAAAAATTGTGGAGTTTCAAAATTACGTTGACTTTCGAAGAGGTTGTCACAACCTTGTTGGCCCTGACAAGGTTTCCACAAATGTTTCAGATTTTGAAAAATCCTTTCACAACCTCTTGAATTTTAAAATAGATTGCTTATGTATGAGTCTTTCCTAGGTCCTATAATTTGTGTTAATTGCTAATGAAGTTTTCTAACTCTTTATAGATGTGAAATAAAACACTTTGGAAGAAGTGTTAGAGAATTATCATGGTTTCAAGCCTTTTTCAAGTCTCAAAAAGGTTGTCACAACTTTGTTGAAACCTGAATTACTATTCAAAAACTCTAAAGATATAAAGAGAAGGATTAGTTGGTAGTGGCATTAAGATTGCTTAATATTTTCAAATAATTAGTAGAGCCCAAAGGATATTTTGAAAACATTCTCTTGTTGAAAAGATAAAGAAAAATAATTTGCATAAGAATTTCAACACTTGGTGTTGGTTTAAAAACCTATATCAAATGCCAACTATTTTGTCACAACCCCATCATAACTTGACAAGCTATTCACAACCATTGTGATGGTTAAGGGAAAGGCTTCATGGATGGTTTTAAAAATATATAAGGTGATTTTGTGTAAGAGCTGAAGATTAGCTCTATACCTAAGACCACCTACAAAAGTAATGAAAACCTTCTACAAGAGGGTATGCAAGAATGTAAGATTTCTTGATATTAAGACCTGTCAAAATGATGATGAGGTATTGTCATAACCCAATTTTTATTTCATTTAAATTATAGTATGATAAATTGAAATATTGAGGAAATTCAAATGGTAAAATTTGATAATAACATTTTTGAAATTCAAAAAGGTGGCTGATCATTATTGATTATGTATTCCACTATTATACTTCACCAGCGACTGGAATGCCACACAGTCCGTAAGTAAGTGTGTAATTAAGACAGGCTGTGAAGGATGAGAATACTTGTTGAAGTGCAGGACCACGAGATGGATCAAATAGAGCTTGATGGAATCTAGTGTGCATACACCACAAATGACATGATGCCTGTATATATATATATATATATATATATATATATTTATATATATATATATATGTATATATATATACATATATACATATATATATATATATATATATATATATATATAGTATATATATATATATATATATATATATATATATATATATATATATATATATATATATATATATATATATGAAGTAGTATGTCATTAGATAAGAAAAATGACTCGTAGTTTAATACGAATAACAAAAAATTCTTCTTTGTTCTGAGGAGACTTCCACGACTACACTATTATAAATAATAAAAATAGTGATAAATAAAGAAATATATATGGCGTCCGTCATTGCCACACACAAACACATATATACATACATATATATACATATATATATACATATATATATATATACATATATATATATACATATATATATATATATATACATATATATATATATATATACATATATATACATATACATACATACATACATATATATACATATATATACATATATGTAATCACACAATATATGTATATATATATATATAATAAAAAGGCATGCTTGAAGGATAAGAAAATGTCTTCTTTTGGAAGCTAATATTCGAATAATAACAAAAAAAAATATTTCTTTGTTTGAGGTGATTCCACACTACACTATTATAAACAAAAAATAGTGATAAATAAAAGAATATATATATGTCTACACACACACACACACACACACACACACACACACACACACACATATATATATAAACATAAGCAAACTCTTTGAAATTGAATATGAGTTTGAATTCATCAAATGATGTTAAATTTTGATAATAAATGAAAAGAGAATAAAATATATGATAGAAGCATAGTGGTCTACATTTGATCATGGCAAGATATTTGAATTTGAATAGTGGGGTAGAAAAATTATTGTGAATTATGAATGAAATGGCCCCATAATGTTGCAAACAGGTAAGATAACATGCATTTTTTCCATTTTAGAAACACAAAAATACTTGGGGAAGATTCGGCAGGGGTCTAGCAGTTGTATCAAGAAATCAAGGAAAAGGAAAAATCCAGTGCATCAACCCATTGGGAAAAAGCAGGAAAGAGGTGAGAAAAACCAGGAATAGAGGTAAATCATTGCTTTGATGTTGAATATGTATGATTTTCATTTCAAACCACCCAAAATATTTCTTTTTCTTTCCATTATGTCAATTTCAATTGACCTTGTTGTCAAAATCTAAGATACCCATTTACTGCAAGTCGTTAATTGCTTAGAACCCAGGCTTTATTTTGAATAGAATACTTTCTTGATTTATATGGTCAAGGCCTCATTGGCCAACCTATGTATGTGTCATACCTTTGCATTTTCCTCTATCGTCATGATAGCCGAACCCAGTTTGATCTTGTATGATATATTATTATCACCTTAATCGATATGATATGCATGTAAGTTGTTAATCATTTCATGGTTAATTAGATGATTCAATATTTATAATTTATTTATTTTTTATTGAATGATTTTGAAATCATCATTGTTTCCCTTGAAGGGAAAATGATAAAATATTTGCTATTATTTTTCTTTCATTATATGTGGTTCTTCCTATCGGCTAGGTCGCATAGATATGTCACCCGAAATGGGTGCAATGGTTGATAACATCATTCATAGAATGATGAAAATATATTTATATGTCACTATTAATTAAGCCCATTGCCTCATTCTCCTTGAATAATGGAGCCTGAATGAATACATATTTCCATTCTATTTTGTGGGCATCGATCCTTAAGATCGATCACAGTATATTGTTTGTACATGAATTAAATCATTCAATAGAATGATCCCCATTTTATCCATGCATACATGTGATGCTCGTATATGTCAATTTCACTAGTCCAATTCTTATAATGATTACTATGAGAATGTTTCATAAACTGGCTGTCGAACTTTGTAGCCAATAATCGGCCTATCCAAACAGATTCGACCAATGATAATGTTGGTAATAAAACCAAATAGTCTCTTGACTGTTAGTCATTCTTAGAATGAAAATGGATTGAATTTAAATCCATAACAGTCACCCTAAAAAACTCAGGACTCTTCTAACTAGAAATAGTGATATACCTGTTCCAATTTGTATGCAATTGGAAACGACAAGCATGTCGTTCGATTTTATCATTTGCACAAAAAGGACACCAGTATTGTTTAATTAATTGCATAATCAGAACAAGAGAACATTGATTGTTCACATGGTAACCAGATAACTTGAAACTAATAACATGACATATTGACATAGTATTTTGTAAACTACTACTTGAATAATATATTTTTTTGCTATAGACAACATCGTTTTGTTATAAATAACATTTGTTTTACTATAGACATCATCATTTTGTTATAAATAACATTTATTTTAATGCAAACAACATTTTTTTTTATATAAACAACATTGTTTTTTATAAAAAAAATTATTTTGTTACAAACAACATATCAGTGGGCGATCCCACAAAACTGGTTTACAATTCTGTTGAGGAAGCAAAATTGCAAAAGATGCCCCCATGAA
>VDFB02132842.1:0-59329 GCA_007258455.2 Sequoia sempervirens | reverse complement strand
CGATTACTGACAAAACCCATGTCTTGGAATTTTCAAAATTTATCGAAAAACTATATTTTTTAGGGTTTTGATTTTTACACTAAAACTTCCAGAGGCCATAACTTTTGACTCGGGTGTCCGTTTGAGCTGAAATTTGACGGGTGGTTGCGTTTTGAGCTAACGAGTGGATTCCCAACCAGTTTCTTGGAAACTGGTTGGAGCCCGTCTTGACCCATTTTTGGGGCCTCAAACTTTCATCTTGACCCCCAAAATCCTAATTTAATGTTTTTTGAAAAATTATTTTCGCTCATAACTCAAAATGCATATCCCGAATCTGGGATGTTATTTGGCAATTCATCCTATCTCACCAATGGGTATTACTTGGAAAAAATTGGGACTCTCAAACATACGAGCATGAAGTTTCCTAAAATGGAAAAAATTGACAATTTTGGAAAATTGCCAAATTTGGAAAACTCTGATTGTCAACACTTTATGCCCTTTCAACCTCGGCACTTGGTGTCGAATTCATCCCATCACATCCTCCAATCATTCTAGTCTTCAATCCAATCCTCATCTAAGCTTTAATCTTATCCCACTCTGAGCTTAACCAAACCCCTAATCTGAGCTTTTGTCCCTCTGCAGTCAAAATCTTTGGATATCGAACAAAGTCTTAAAATCCCTCCCTCCATCTTCTTCAACTTTGTCCTATTCATCCATTCGAATAAATCCATTCATCCATTTCATCTATTTTGAACCTCCATCTATCATCTCAAAAAATTCCTCAAGCCTCTTGTCATCTCAAACATTCATCAAACCTCCTTCTATCATTTCAAACTCTCATTCAATAATCTTGATCAATCATTTAATCATTATGAGTAATGTTCCATCTTCTCCATCTCCTATCCTTTCTCATCATTCATCTATCTATTCTATCATCCTCCCAATTCATCTTTTGATTATTTGGCTAACTATTCCATCCCAGAGCTTCATGATCCGCACTCTCCCCACACAATCCAACGTCATATATCTTTTCTATATCATCGTTCATCATCTCATCATTCATCTATCTATCCTGTCCTCCGCCCACTTCATCTTTGATGATTTGGATAACTATCCCATCCTTGAGCTTTGTCTAGTCACTATCCTCCAATCCACTCCAATAGGTCTATGTTGTTCCATCATCAGTCCTCATTGTCCACTTTGTCCCTTTATCACCTATCATCAATCTTTCTTCTTTGTCCATCCTCTATCATCTATCATATTCCATCCATCATCGATCGATACTGTCCACTTTTCTCCTGCTCCCCATCCCATCTTGGTCATCCATCAAAATCTCCATCATGGTCTATTGTCAGCCTTTTGTCGAACTACGTTGCCCCTGCGCCTTCACGTAGGCAAGGTCGATCACTTGATCCGCCCCCGGGGCTCCTTTATCGTCTCTCGTCTATCGTTCCATCATCGGTCTTTCTACTTTGTCCTTTATCATCTATCATCAGTCTTCAACCATTGTTGCTATTGTCTGTCCCGTCTTTACCCTCCATCGAAGTCTCTTATCTTGTGTCATGTATCTCGTGTCGTGTCCTCAAGCTATGCCTTCATTTCGCTGGTTCTTAACAAATAAAATCCACTTGTATCATCCTATCCAATCGGTTTTGAATATCCTGCGTCATATCAATCTTTTACTTTAGTATCCATCATCGGTCTCAACAGGATGCATCCTTCCTAACAGACCTCATCAATCCCATACAACCCCTTGATTGATCCTATGGCAAAGGACATTTGAAATTAATTGTGATCTTTTGATGCTTTTGGCTTTTGTTTATCATTTGAGCTCCCTATCATCACTTGTCATGGTCGCCTTGATCCATCATATCATGGTGTGCTTTGACTCTCAACATAGGGGTATCTTGATTTTTTATTTTATTTTTGTCTTCTTGGTTGTCACACGTAGTACCCACCAAGATCCCTGAGGTCTTGTGTTACAACTGGGGCATCCTTGTAGGCTGTGGTTATCCCAATACCTGGCCCTACCAAGGTCATCGTGACTTTGGGGTGTTGGATAGCCTTCTTGTTTGTTATGTTTATTTCTGCATTAGACACTAATCCGCCTTGGTTCTTCATACCCTGTCTTGTGTCTTATGCTATAGCAAAAATCAGTGCTGACGATGGAAATTGCATTTCAATTGCATTTCATCTCTCATCCTCAAATCCCCCCCATCCATTCATCCTTCATCACACCCCTCCCAATCTTCCATCACATTGCATCATCTTCTTCAACTCCCCTTGCATCATCTCATCCATTCCGAGAGCCCACCCGTGTTCTCTTGAACCCGCATGTCCTCTCGAGGGGGCATCCTTCATCCCTAATTTTCATCATTTTCTTTTTCCCTTCCTAGTCACTCCTTTGAATGACTGGGGCATCTTTCCCAATCTAACCATCTTCTTCTAGGATCTATGTTTTAATATTCTTTGAAATGATGCTACTCCATAACACCATCTCAAAGAAGGGCAAAATGTAGACGTCTAAATTTGGACACTTAATTTATCCAAATTTATCCCCTTTAATTAACATCCTTAAATTCTTCTAACTCCTAAGGTATTTAATCAATATACCTTATCTCTTTAATCCTTCTTCCATCAATTGAATTAAATAAATATTCCATTTATTTAATTCCCTTTATGTCACATCCTCCATCATTTTTATCTTATCTTAATCCTTCTTCTAATCCCATCATTAGGATGTGCACATGCCTAATCCTTGATTAGGAGGTGTCACATCCTCCAACTTTTGCAAGTTGGCCTCTAATCTCTCTTAGCCACCTAACCCTCCTCTAATCCTTCATTACTCTTTCCCATGTGATCTTTGACTTGTCACATCAAGTCACATGTGAAATCTAACCCTCTTCTAATCTTCATTAATTAATCTAATCAAGTACTTGCACAATCCTAATCACCCCCTTTAGTCAACTCTCCCCATCCCCCAAGGAATTTTTAATTCCTTTTTATTTATCCTAGGCTCCTCTCTTCCCCATGTGAATTTTTAATTCACCTTTTAATCCCCCAATGCACCCTTTGGAATTTAAAATTATTTCCCATCTCCCCATGTGAATATTTGAGGAATTTTTAATTCCTCACATGTCCTCTCACCCACATGGGGACAAGTACCTCCTTTATGAGGAGATCTTGTCCAATCCCAAGGTACTTTGTACCCCCCTCCATGTCATGTCCTTCTCCTTCCACCTCATGTCCACTTCACCTTTTAGGGCTATCTCACATGCCACATGTCAAGATGTGAGGGCTTGTGAGTTCTCAACTCACCTTAGCCCTACATCTTGATATTTGGTGGATCAATCTTGACCGTCCATTTCCCCTAGGATTTCCCAAAAATCCTATAAATACCCCCTCTTTTCTCTCATTTTGGGGAGATCACTTGTGCTAGCCAAACTCTTGCAGTTTTATTTCTCAACCTCTACTTAGCCATTTTCACATCTTCATCCATTTGCATCCATCTTCACATCCTCATCTAGCTTGCATCTTGCCATCCAAGGAGCATACACATCCAAGATCGAAGGGCCAACCAAAGGATCGACTCAACGCAAGGTATAAAGTTCCATTTCGTGGCTTTGTCTTGTTTTGTTTCCAACTTAGGCTAATCTCGAAGTGTAGGTTGTTTTAAGTTGTTTATTTGCACTCTTTACTTGCTGCTTGTTTTCTAACACCTATATTCGACCTATCACACAAATAATAATTTGTAGGAAAAAACCAAGGAGAGGATCAAACATTTGCATGTTTTATGTCTCCCCTATTTTAGTTTTTAGAAAATAAGTACTAGAAGGTGAGGCATTTTTATTAAAGAATGTATTATATGTCATTTTAATTGCTTGTGGCACAATATTCCTATAATGCATAAATGGATATCAAATAACTAGCAACCACGTGATGGAGAACAATCTATTATTTTTTTGTATTGAATATCGTAGAAACAACAAGCATATATAGGAGTTCATTCACATATTTTTACATCATAAGAGATACCTCCCCATATTCATACACTTAAAAAGATCCCTCCTAATGAAAAGACAATAGATAATTGTATTCAATATAACAAAGCATGACCTATACATCACGTGTCATAATTTACATCATATTTACATTATACTATGAGAACCATCTACAAAAAGGAGCCACTGGGAGTTCATTGTGCCACCATATAGGACCATTGTGCTGCAAAAAGGCCCTTTGTAGTGCCAAGATGTAGAATGTCCAACCTTTCCACCAACTGTGGGGTGATGCCCTCACCCAAAAACTACCATTTTTTTGAAGCATTGTAAGATAGGTGCCATTACTTAATCTCTAGAACCTTGCGTCCTGCACTTTTGAGCCTTAACATCAAGCTTGCTACATCAATTTCTTCCCTTGAGAAATCTTCAATGTTGAGTAGATGAGGAGCTTCTTTACCTTGATCATTCTTTTCCACTTTCTCATTAAACTCTTTTTGAAAGACTTCAAGGGCTCTAAGAAAGACCTCTTTGGAATGCTACCAACCTTGTCTAAAATTTACCTCTTGAAGGCTTACCATGATCATACCATCTTCAATCAATTTTAGGAAATTTTCTTTAGAAACTTTGACCATCATATCAACTTGCATAGCAATATAGGAGACAGTGAGTCTTCTACAAGACTCAGTAATTGCACGCTTGACCCCACTAATTTTTTCTTCATTTCTCTTTTTCCAAATGAACCAAAAAAATTTAGTTGAAATAAGAATCCATAATAGAATTAGTTTTTTCTATCTTTATTAAAAAATAAAAAACATAATTATGTCAGGTCTCAAGTTATTATTTTTATCTCAAATATTTTGCTTATTACAAAATAAGTTCCATACTCCCCTTGCAAAGAGTGTTGAAATAGTGTGCCTCAATCCCATAGGCTGAAACCTCCGAGAGAGCCAAGTCGGTGTGACATCCTTATTGTCTGGCCAACTAGTAGTTGGTTAACCTTGTGAAATGTTCAGGTCACCAAGACCTTGTATTTGTCTTACCGACTAGAGTCTTTTATTGTGACATTCCTATCACTGTGAGATTTCTATCTCTCTCCGCTCAGGGAGATCTCTAGCCGACAGTTTAGTTCCTTGTGATGGTCAGGGAGATTCATAGCGACTGGAGTCATCGGAGTAACTCATATGCTTCTGTATGAAGTCTTATCAATATGGAGATGTCTCACTGAATGGTTATACACTTGGAGTCATTGGAGTGACTTGAATACTCGGTAAGAACTCTTAGCGATGGAGGTAAGTCTTGCCGACAATGCAACATGTGTTTATTAACGGATGTCTTCGGTATGAATCCTGGTGAAAGGTGGTCTCGGGGTAACATGAAGACTTCGGTATTACCTCTCAGCGATAGCAGTAAGTCTCACTGATGGTAGAACATTTCGATGTGACTTTGGAACCTTGGTATGATTTCTTGGTGATAGCGATAGTCTCACTAAAGGAAATATTGATGTCTATGTGACTTGTGAACTTCGGTATGATCTCTTGGCGAATGACGATAGTCTCACCGATGGGATTTCTGAGGTCGATGCGACCTGTGAACTCAGTATAACATCTTGCCGATAGCAGTGACTCTTGGAAATAACTAGGATCAGGCTTTGTGGCATTGGGGAGACATGGTTAGTGTCTCACCAACATGTGAATACATTTTGAACACCTTTGACCGATTGATGACTATCCTACGTGGTGTGTCTTCGACCAATTAGAGAAGCTGAATGGGAACCATTGGAAGTTAGTCTAGTGTGGCCATTCCTGTGAGGAAGTTCAACAGACCAGGGTTGGCATGGATATACTCTGAGATCGAAGATGATGTTTGGTTTGATGGTTGGACGATCAGTTGGATGAACAGTTTGATGTGTGATCAGTGTGAATTCAATTATGAGAGTATTGTAACTTGAATATTTTGTACAAGGTTAATCATTGTGAATTCTACTGTAAATTGACATTAAAGAGAGTGAATCCCATACTCTGTAATTTTATTACTGTAATACAAAGGGGTTTTTCTTGGTGTGGTGGGTTTTTCTCCCATAAGGGTTTTCCCACGTAAATCTAGTGTTCATCTATGTATGTTTATATTCTTTGTTTCTGTTATTTCTTTCAAGTGTATCTTAATTGGACTGTAATTGAAAAATTTAAAAGCATCTTTGAATTCTTCCCTATGGTTTTGACGTTAGGAGAGTTGTTTCTGAACCTTAGCTTTCCTTACAAAGAGGCAATCGAAGCAGATGTGTTCCACCAATTCTGGTACTCTACAGAGGCTACAAATATCTATATCATCAGGTTTGCACTTAATCAACAACCTTTGCATTATTAGAAGCCATTGGAAGCAAGCTTTCTTTGGCTCTAGTACTTTCAACCAATATTTTTTGTATATTTTTGTCCATTCACTCTTATTTAGCTTAGTTTTCTAGGCTTGATTTAAGTAGGCACATATGTCTTGATCTATGGTAAGGGTATTTTAATTTTTTTTGCACTTAATTTGGAGAGTTTGGAACCATCACTCCACCTAAACTCTTTGAATTGATTAGAGTCCACCACAAGGTTAGCCTTTTTAGGAATCTCCTTACATGCCTCTTTTAGGATAGAGAATGTTCTCCAATTAGTTCCAAGAAATTTGAATTCAATACTAAGTTGATTCTAGTCCTTCAGTCCCTCTTCATCCATGATATCAATAAGATATTTGATGCCTTTTTTTTCCCAGGCCTTTGTTGAGCATTCTTGCTTAAGTGCAACTGGTTTTCCATTGTGGAAGCGGTTCCACCATATTGACTTGTGACCATATATTGTGTTATTTGAGAAGGCCTAAGAGTTTTGGATATGTCCTTTTATGTATTCCCATGCCTTCCATATACTCTTGAAGACCACATATCCCTCAGGCCTTATTGCATGCTTGTTGCATATGAGATCACACAGTGGCAGTCCTTTCCATGCCTTAGCATGTTTAGGCACTCCCCTTTCTATGTTATTTGTTATCAATACTTTCCATGGATAATCCCCATCAAGTGCTTTCAAGATCCATTTTTAGGCCAATATTATACCTTGTAATTTGAGATCCTTCAAACCAAGATCGCCTTCATCATTGCTTCAATAAAACCATTCCCACTTTACGACATGTGCTTCTTATTCTTTCCTTTTCCACCTAGCCATAAGAAAGTTTTGATCTTTCTTTGAATTTCCTCAACCTAATAGCTGCTAAACAACTAAACTGAGGAAAATTAGATGCTATAGGAGGCAAGGATTTTCTAGAAAATTTGTATTCTACTAGCCAGAGAAAGGAACACTTTGCTCCAATTACCAATCATTTTGTCAATCTATAACACCCCACCAAGTAACCCTAGAGGACAACACACAACATGACTAAATAATGAAACAATTTTATTCAAAGGTAAATAATAGTGAACTATAAAGTATTACATATGTTCATATAAACAAAACAAAGTCCTCTAAGGATCCATGACTACACTACTAATGTATCTACCAACCAAGCTAACAAGAACCATTTCATTAACTACAATGATTACAAGAGTTAACTAACAAGATAAGTTCATTTTAAGTCATCATATTCTAATATCCTACATGAATAATTTCTATAACAAGTAATTAAATATAAATAACATTCAAGATCATTTCAAATATCTATCATATGTAAAATACAACACTTAAATTTTTCCATTACAAGAGAGTTTAATACCATCTATTACAACATTACAAGGTTTACAACAATGCTTCCATGAGATCAATTGGGAAGAATATACATCTGAAGTACAATAAGAGATACATCTGGTAATGCACAAACATAAAGGTTGTCTCCTCAAACTAGAACATGAACATGAATCAGCTACATAAAGTACAATCTCCACACAATTGAACAACAGAAAGGGAAACCCAATGAAGGAAAAAGTAACAACCTCTCGACCATGTGGAATCCTGACATCCACCCCCTGTGCTAGGAGATAACACAAGGTCTCACAAGAACAAGTAGACAAACAAGAAGACAATAGGATAACATAACAAGGGGTATATATATGACTCCACTACAACACTACTAATAATACCGATGCCACATATAACACTTACATTGCTTCTAGAGGAATACACACAATAGGAGGAGAACATACAACTAGGGAATGATAGCCTTCAATAGGGAGGAGTGTCTTCACATGGTCCTGACATGGGTTATCCTGACAACCTCTCATTAGGTCCCAAACCCATAGGGTGACACATGTAGAATCAACATTCCTTTCATGAGGACAAGGAAGTTAATCTTGCCAACCAGGCCTTTTCAACCCATCCTTAGCCTAAATGAGCACCACAGGCATGGGTGAGATATCCATTATCTTGTTTAATGTGAAATCTACCCATACCCTCTAATTCATTATTAAGTTATCACTAGATTAAGAAACTCTCCAATGGGTTGTCCTGGACACCACTTTGGGTTTCGACCCCCATTGAGAGCCACTCCCCTTACTTGGAACTAGTAAAACCTACACAACAAGTAAGAAATATACCATCTTGCACACTAAATATAATCACATGACTCCAAACACCGTGCAAGGCATAGAACCTCTTGCACACATAATAACAAAAATGCAAACTCAGTGTGAGACATTAACCCTCTTACACACATCTCAGAACATTAACAACCACTTCAAAATAAAACAATAATAAAACCAAACATCCAAGATAATTCCTCCTCACCTTTGGAAGCCCACCTTAACTATTTGCACAAAAGGATGAATATTAAACCAAAACTCAAGAATCACCTTAATTTCACAAATCAAACCCACTATTTAAAATGAGAACACAAATACTAATATAACCATGAAATCAACACATATTATCAAATCATGACATTGAATGGTTATGAAAATAAGTTAACATTAAAGATAGTCAAATTCATTCCTTCTAAACAAATCCTTCCATTTACAAATCAAAAGTAAATCGTACCATTTAATTGCAGAGGCAAAAATATTTTAAATAGCTAATTTCACCGTAAATTTTCTAATTCACCATAATTTATATTCATATAAACATATCAAACTATAAATAATATATATATATATAGATAAATATGAATTGTGAAATAGGTACAAAACCACAAGCAACAAGATCAAACAACAAAAAAATACACCTTCCATGTAAGAGATCTACAGACAATATGTACAATATTCTTAAAAAAGAAAAAGCGTCAAAAGAGACTTTCAAAAAGATATGAATGCTCTAGATAATTTCCAAGATATATTTACAATGAGGGATCAGTGCTTATAAGAGAAAGTCCCTAAATGAGAAAGGGATTAGATCATGACAAGTGTCAACATCACATGAGATTAGAGATAATTATCTAATATTAACTTGACTAATAAAGCATTAAAACACTCCTAAGTTTAGCTTAAGTGCATGAGAATAAATTAGATTAATAATCAATTAAAGATTTATTAATTAGTAGCTAGTGCATGATAACTCTAACACCCCCCTTAAGATGAACTTAGGGAGTAGCTAAAAACCCTAAAAAAGAATGCATGATGGGTCCTAGAAAATAAGGTCATGTAGGGAACCCATGTACAAACAAAAGATTTCTATAATGTAGAGAAAAACAGAAAACCTCATGGGAAAAACTCCACTCCAAAAAGAGATGAAATCCAAGTGAAGGATTGGAGAAGCCTCCAAATGAGACAATGTTGTCCCAAAAGATAGGAACAAACGATGAACAAAAAGAACACCATTGAAGCATGAAGAAGTTGCAAACATTGTTGAAGAATGACTGTTGTAATACTAAAAGAAGAACCTCCACATAAACATTTGATGATCATGATAAAAAAGAGAAGAATCTGTATGAGTACCCCCAATGAAACTACTTCACTAAATTTGTCAAAAAAACCTCTCAAAATAGAGGCCTACCAAATATAGTGCTGTTGAAAAAAAGGTTCTTTAGGCACAGTGATGTGACATTATTTGTAAAAAACATATAGCAAAAAAAATGCATGTTTTTATTTTTAAAGAAAAAAACAACGAAAAAATATTTATACATATTTTTGGAAAAAAATGCGTAAAAAAACTAATGATTAATTTTTTATTTTTTTAAAAGAAAAAAATGATTAATTTTTTTTTTTTTAAAGAAATGATTTTTGGGGGGCAAGGGTGTAGTCCATGTCGCCTCCCCTACATGGGACTCGAGGGCCACTGCTCTACCATATGGTAGGTGGTGGTACCCTATAGGTACCCCACTATAGGGGTGAGGCCCAAGGGACTTGCCACCCTTGCCACGACAGGGGGCGCAAGTACCTTGTACCATATCCAAAAAGTTTTTAATATTATTTAAAAAAAAAAAAACATGCACCCTTTTTGAAAAGGATTTAATTTTTTTTCAAATGTCGGGAAAAAAATTTAATATTATTTTTTAAAATTACTTTGATCTACGTGTTGGGGAGGCCATACAACCTTCCTGGCAAAAAAAAATTGCCTCAAAAACTCCCGACATGTATTTTGACAATTTCATAGGAAATCTTAAAGTTTTTGGGCCTTCTGAGTGTGATGGTGATGTTCGTTTTAGCTCAAAATGCACCAAAATTATAGCTACCCTTTGGATCTAGAAACAAAGCAATTGCTTCAAAACCTCGTAGATTTGGCATTAGGAGTCGAAATCAGTTGAAACAAAAGCCAAATTTGACTTTCTCAATAGCTCTAAATCCAATGGAAAGGTTCTTAACACAAAAATGCACCAAAAAATCCCACCTCCAAAATTTGTAAAGAAATCAAAGGGGATTCAAATCTGAAGCCTACAACCCTTGTTAAAGAAAATAAACCTTATAAATTGAGAAGGGGTTCGCTAAATCCACACTCTGATACCATGTTAGAATTGTGAAACAAGCACAAAAACACGAGCCACAGGATCAAACAACAAACAAATAGACCTTCCACACAAGAGATCTGCAATCAATATGTGCAATATTCTTCAATAAGAAAAAGCTACAGAAGAGAATTTCAAGAAGATATGAAAGCTCCAGATAATATCCGATATATATTTACAATGAGGGTTGAGTGTATATAAGAGAAAATCCCTAAATAAGAAGGGATTAGATCATGACAAGTGTCAACATCACATGAGATGAGACATAATGATCTAATATTAACTCAACTAATAAAGCATTAAAACACTCGTAAGTTTAGCTTAAGTGCATGAGAATAAATTAGACTAATAATCAATTAAAGATTAATTAATTATTGGCTAATGCATGATAACTCTAACAATATATATTAAAATATGAGTTGCTATTTTCCATCTAATAAATCAAATAACAAAGTGCTAAGCACAATTTAAAATAAAATACATACATACATACATACATACATACATATATATATCGAATACCATCTATTAATTTGAATGCTATGGATATAAAATAAAATGCCCGAATACAAACATTACATAGTTTCTATAGACATAGAAAATATACAGACTAATATCGCACACTCGATCTTGATCTACTTGCATCACTTCATCCTGAATTATCCCTCTATCTAACCATTTAATCAAATAGCCTTATTTGATTAAATTCATCATAATTCCCCTTTTAATTAAATAAATCCCTCGATTTAATTAAATCATTATCTTTGTGTAATTAGCTAGGTCATTTCATCTTCCTATCTTTATTTAATTAAATAATCCATATTATTTGATTAAATTTCTAAAGTTCATCTAATTAAATTAAATAGATCAAACATTTATCTAATTTAATCTAACATCACCCCTTTTGGTTAAATAAATCAAAATATTTATTTAACTAAGTCTTAATCATTTTCATCTCTTTTTGATTTATTTCAATCCTAAAATCTAAATCAAATGGTCAAATTAGCTAAATCTTCCCTTAAATTAATCAAATCCTGATTAATTTAATCCTAATCACTCAAATCCTCTAGATTTTGCAACTTGCACATGAAAATCAATTTAATTGTTTTATAAATCACCTATTTTCATTCAAAAAAGACATCCAAGTGGGAATATTCCTCAAATTTGAAATCTCCCCCCAAAATGACTTGTCCATCCAACAAAGCATTTAAGGCTCTTACATTGTCTCTTACATGTATCCCACTTAGCATTTAACTCATCTTTCATCCCCCTTAAACATGGCATTTCATCAAATTCAAATTTCAAACTTGCACATTGATCAAAATGTGCTCAAGCTTCCTCCATTCACATGTTGACAAGTGGCACCTTGCTATTTGTTGATTCTTAGTCCCACATTGCTCAAATTTGGACATTCATCCATCTTGACATTCTATAAATAAAGAGCTCATTGCCTCATTTGATCATCCAAAATTTATGCAAAGTTACCATGCTCAAATATCTCTCAAATTTCATCAATCACTATTGAATCTTAGCTAGGTTATGTAGCTTTTTGGCTTGTATCACTTAACATCATTCAACAAAGTGGATCACTCATCAACATTCATCAATATACATCAATCTTGCATCATTGGAGTTGGGAAGAGGCCAATTTTCACATCAAATTGGCACCAATTCCTTCAAGAGATTAATAGTTTGTTGGCTTTAGAATAGGATTTGATATGCTTTGAAATCTCATTGTGTTCTTCATTTCATATTTTATCTCTTTTGCTATTCAAATGAATTTCTTGAGGAATCCTTTTTCTTGCTTGCATTTGATCTCCTAATGTATTAATTTGTTGTGTTTTGTAGGTATTTGGATTAGGGTTCACATTTTGGTGCTAGAAGGAGGGCCTACCAGAAGATCAAATCACGTTTTTTGAGAAAATTTCGTGGTTTTTGATGTTTTTTGTGTTTACAGCAAACAAAACCGCTCACAGTCTAGCGTCGCCATACAAAACTGCTCAAAAAATCAAACTACATTGCTGGAATCAAACTACACCATTGGAGTCTCTAGCATCGCCATATAGCACCGCTAGAAAATTAAATAGAGCTACCATCACAAACAAAACCACTTGGATTTCTTTCTTTTTCATGCAAACTTAAAATGGCCATATCTTGGTCATTTTTTGGTCTTTTTTGAAGATTATTTTTTTGAAATGGGGTATAATTTCATAAGCTATCCAATGGTTTAGGTTATTATCAACTTTTATAGAGTTAAAATTTTCAAATTTTCATTTAATGTCAAATCATAATGAAACTTGGTCTAACTTTTAGGGTTTTTATGCTTACTCATCTATTTTACCCTCATATCTTCTTGTTTCTTGATTTAATTTGACATTTAGAGCTTGTATTACAAGTTTTGAAGGATAAGGGAGCATGGAAATCAAAGAAAAATAATTATCACATCATTGTAACAAGTGTTTTTAAACACTTTGGGAATAAATTATAATCCTTCTTCTAAGGATTTTCTATCTTTCAAGCTTTTAGAATCTACTAATTTCGTTTGGGCTCTAAAAATAATCTTTCAATTTTTGCTACAAAGGGTTTAAAATGAACATTAGGACTCAAATCTACTAAAGTTTGTTTTTGGGATTAAAAATTGAACAAAATAACTCTCATTTGTCCTTTGGTGCTTTAAAAAGAACTCACAATTGCTTTGTGGCCTTAAAATGAACAAGTGCAACTTTGTCTTTGTGATGGATTACTTAAACTAACATCATTGAAAACGGACGTATGCGCTTCTCTCGCACTTTATAGCGATCTTGAGAATCAAAAGGCCTTTTTTTGTGGTTTTAGGTTGAGATAAATCAATCACCTCCACACTTCATTTTTGCGTTTAAAATTGAATAAAATCTTGTGTGAGTGTGAATGAACTTATTGCATGTGTTCTCCCTTTGTTTCTAAACAAGGGTCGATCAAACTGTGAATATGTTTATTTGATTTTGTTTATCTTAGAGGGCCTGCCTTGGGGAAAAAGTACTCACCCAAGGGAATGACTCAACCAGTAACATTCTAAAGCCAAGAGTATTTCCACCCGAGATATAAATATGGGTATTGGAATAAACACCAGTATCACGCGGTTGGCTTCGACGAGGTGGATCTGAAAAGGGACTCTCGCCGTATGGGTCAATCTCCATGAATAAAAAGTTTGAACTAAAACCCTTGTTTGTAGTAACCAACTAGTCCATCCAATGATTTTATCAAAGTGGTACATTGGAACTTAGATTCCAAGAAGTTACTTGCCATGTTTGATCTTGGTTAAAATATAGAGGTTAAGACTTCATTCTTAACATACCTTTATGTTTTTTCCTTGGTTGCATGTAAAATCATCTCTTCTACTACGAAGGGCATGAGGAAAGCCCACCAAGAAAAACATACCAATTGAGCTAGGATGTTATATTGCTTGTGAGTCAAAACACTTTGCTTGTTTGAAAACATTTGGAGACAAACACTTAACATCATCATCAAAATTTCAAACCCCTTAGTTAGAGCAAATACCTTTGACAAAACCCAAGAACTATTACTTACCCTGGGGATTATGTCCTTAGAGGTTTCTAAGTAATTGGGTTGACATCTTAATTTACTTCTACCAAAGTCAACATTTGGTAACCATTGCCTTGATTTCCTTGAATTCCACATAGCACTTTGTGGGATGAAAAGAAGTTATGAAATTAGATGTTTAGTTTGAAAATCTAATCAATAAAGTGTTTGTGGTAAAAGCAATTCACTAATCAAGATGAAATCAATTGGACCCCACACATGTGATTGTGCATCTTTTTTCTTATGGTCTTTTGAGTAAACATTGATCTTTTGGTTTGAAGGGAAAAGAATGCTCTTCAAAACCTTGGCCTTGTAAACAAATCCTTCTTAGGTTCATTTAGGATCAAAATCAAACACTTCATCCATTTCAAACATTTATCATCCCATCCCACAAGCAACTTTGTATCTTTGGAAACATCATTATCTAGACTTGGGTACATCCTTAAACCAAATCAAAATCACCTTGTTTAATTAGGAGTATGGGAATGCATCCTTTCTCATACCTCTAGTTAAATTATCACACCTTTGAACAGATTTATTCTAAAGATCACATCCAACATCTTAAGGTTTACAAGTTCATTATCCAATCAAAGCCAATCAAAATAAAATCCTAAAGTCTAGCATTGATCCAAAGTTCCTAAGAAAAACAACACCCATATCATTCACCCTTTTCATCCTTCATCTCATCATTGGTCCTAAGCACCTTAGAGGCCACTTTTGCAACAAAGTCAAAACACAAGAAGAACATGGAATATAAACTTTATCCATACATCATAAGTTATCTAAACCAACAAAATTATCAAAGCCTCACAATGCCAATTTATTTTCAAAACTCACATTTATACAATCCATACATGGGATTATTATCTCCTACAAACCTCAATGGTACAACAAATTTGAGTATGCCTAGTCAAAATCTTGGAACACCTTTTCCGATGGTAGATTTAAATCCAAGTCCAATCCTACAAATCTATTAACCAAACACTCAATGCATGAGCCTTCAAACGAATGACAACATCCCATCAAATCCCTACATGCCAAATGTGAATGTACCAAGTACAACTTTACAAAACATGAACATTTTGAATCCAAACTTGGTAAACTTTGGGATGGATATGTTTGCAAATCATACGAATATTTTTCAAAGTCCAAACAAGATGTTAACGACTCCAAGTCAAAGTAACACCATGCAAAATCAAAGTTACCTAAATCAAGGCAATGTGATTCCCAACATAAACAATGCTCAATTTCAACCCATAATGCCAAATTTGAACATCATCCCAAGTCAGAACATTGTCCAAAATCAATTTTTCCATGATCCCATGCAAACACCACAAGTGTACATCCCAAATTTGCTTGAAAAAAAGCCAAATCAAGGGAGTAAAATTAAAAATCAAGATCAAATTTTGCTAGAACAACTTGCTTCACATGCCAAGCTAGTTGAATTATTGAGCCAAGAGATATATTCACTCCAAATTTAGTACACTCTTCCATTGGTTGAACCATGCCATCAAAGTGTTGAGTTGTGTCCACAACCACATCAAGAACAAAATCTCCAATGTCAAGAGGTTAGATATCAAGATCAACATCAACAACAAACCCAATCACCCCATCTCAAAGATCAATCGCCACATTTCAAAGATCAATCACCACATCTCCAAAATAAATCATTGCAAGGTCAAGTACAAATATCACAAAGTAACAATAAAAAATACACACCCCTTGGGAGAACAATCAAATAAGTCTTGCAACAATTGGTACAAGAAAATCTCATCAAGCTCCCTATCTACAAGACTATCAAGAACCCCTAGTTAAACTACCAGGGTATAACGAGGAGCACCATTGTGATTTCCACAAAACAAAGGGACACACAACATCAAGTTGTATTCAACTCAAAAATCTCATCCAAGATCTCATTGATCAAAAGGTAATCACTATTGGGGACAATGATCAAGATCTATTCATCAATGAGAACCTTGAAGATGTTTCCACCTCATTTGACAATCAAATCAACATACATCAAGAGTTACTTTTTGATCATGATAAGAATCCCTCAACAATATCTGAAAATGATCCAATTCAAGAAATGTCAACATCATTTAACCCTGTGGTTGAAGACATTGAAAATCCCTCCACCTTAATTGTTGAAAACAATGATCAAGATCTCTCCATCAATGAGTACCTTGAAGATGTTTCCACCCCATCGGATGATCAACTCACCATACATCAAGAGCCACTTTTTAGTGATCTATTTCAAGGAGTGTTAGAATTATTTGATCCCATGGACATATTCTATGATCCATTGACCAATGATCATATTGAAAATGTCTCTACATTTCCTTATCAGTTAGAGGACATATCTCAATAATTTTTTCCAAAGCATGATCAAAATCTTTCACCAAGGTCTAGCAATGGTCCTTTCCAAGAAATGTTGACCCCCTTTGACCTCATGATTATAGATACTGAAGTTATCCTGAACTCGACACTTGATCCAAGCCCACTCAAAGATCAAGAGGATAATGAACCACTTTCTATTCCTAATGAAGATATCCTAGAACCCTTTGTAAGCAATCCATCCTTTGAAACTGACCTATGTCAAGAATTTGATCCAAAGCATGTCAAAAGCAATTCTAAAATCATTCAAGATCAAGAGTTTGTATCTCCTAGCTACTATAATGGTCTAATGGATACTCTCCTATCTATACAAGATGATCATATCCAAATAGCACATACTCCTCCATATACCCATGAGATGCTTTCTTTGGATGGACACATAGATGATCTTCATTCAGAATAGGATTCCTTTACTCCTAACATTATTACACAAAAAGAGAAGGTTAGTGATTCCTATAGTCAAACTGAGTTTTCAACATCAGGATCAGATATATCCCAAATTTAGACTGAGGGCATCATGTATGAAGATATCCAAGATTATCCACCCAAGGAAGCAGATCAGACAGAACAAGATATTCCAAAGTCAACAGAGCAACAAATTGAAATAACATCATCTACAGTGGTCATTTATCAAAGAATGCATTCTAAACAAGAGCTCTCAAAATAGGCATAATCAAAGCATGAAGGTAATACTTCCACAATACTGGGGGCAACTATGTCTCAAGAAAATGTCAACATAGGGAGCATGAAGAATCCTTATGATGAAACAAGTTCCAATACTACAACCAACCACATCATGAATCTTCTTCCACCCATCACCCCATCCATGAATTGGGACCAACGTCAAAAGAAAGAATTGAATCAAAGTATGAAGAACGTTATCAAAGAAAAAGAAGCTGGAAAGTATAATGGACAAATCAAATATGCATGGATACCAAAACATACAAAGAAATATTATCCTTATCAAACTCCATTCAAAATAAAAAAGGGAAAAGTATCCATCAAAGATGTCCACAAAAGCAAAAGCAAGCTTTTCAAGTGACATACAAAGTGTATCAAGTAGTTGGTCCTAATTCCACACACACTTCCATATCCACCCATCATTGTTCATCTTCCCAAGTTTGGAGATTCAAAGGTTCCAAACTGTCAACCAATCCATTGTTTATCTCTAAACACACTCCATCCACTCCTCCACACATGATATTCTATTCTTACATTAACCATGTATTGGCAATGACCCTTCATCATAAGGATTCTAAAGGCACTCTATTACGATGTGCGCATAGAGACAAAGTTAACCCCAGTATCAATAAAGCATATCAAGAATCTCAAAAGCTGCATTCAAGTGCTTGTATCTTAGCAAAGAAACTTCTTCAAGAAGGATACCGATGGCACATTATGACACAAGAATCTACATTGACACCACTAGGTGGGTCACCACGATTCTTTCAGAAAAACTAAAAAAAAAAAGGATTGAAAATAGTAAATAAAAAAATCATGCTCTAGTGAAAACCACTTCGGTGGCGCTTTGGGCAGGTACCATGATGAAAACTTAGCAAATGGGCATCATGTGTAGAATCGAGCATCTACATGCACTAGTTCAGGTGAAAGCATCTCATCCCATCCGTAATAAATCTAGGACCCCATCCATCTTATCCATAATAAATCCATTCATTCATGAACTAGTTATCCAATCCATTTTCATCCATCTGCATCCATCATCCGAGTTATCTTGATCTTGATGAAAGTTTGGGGCACACTTTACACTTGCTTATGGTAAATATCTTGACATAGGTCATTTTCATTGATCCTATCCTACCTAGGATTATCTAAGCCATGAAGCATTATCCAAATGAGCATTCTTTATCTAAACACCTTATATTATCACAACATAATCCATATCCCTCCATCCATACACCTATCCAAGCATCCACCTATGGTATTCCATACATTGTTAGACATTGGGGGTGGATATTTACATCTTGCTTTGGGAATAAATCTTGATCTATATCCTCCAACTTATGTGGTGATCCGAACATTGGAAAATGTGAAATAAAATTGGTCCACCATTTGTGAGCAAAGATCCAAATCACTAGCCCATGGCATATTTTGATCAGAAGACATTCCTTATGAGTCTCCATCTTTCATCGAACATCAATCCAAGTAATCACTATCAGTTGCATCCAAGTTGTACTTCAAACATCACACCAAATCATCCAAACGTCTTTTGTTCCAAACCAAGCTCCATCAATCTTGATCAATCAAATCCGTGCATTGTTGTGCATCCTCAACAATGTTATCATCATTAATCCTGATCAATCAAATCCTTGCATTGTTCTGCATCCTCAACAATGTTATCATCATCAATCCCAATCAATCAATCCTTGCATCATTGTGCATCCTCAAAAATGTTATTGTCATCCATCTTGATCAATTAAATCCTTGCATTGTTGTGTATCCTCAACAATGTTATCATCGTCATCAATCCATCGATTTGATCAATCAACCTTAGCTTGGTTTTCAACAAAATCTCAAAATAGAGCTTTGATAGCATCAAACACATCCTTATCCAAATCATAAAAATCATGCGAAAATCCAAAAACATCAGAAAATCAAAAAATCCAAAAACACTCAAAAAGTTAAAAAATAGAAAAACATCAAAAACATGGTATCCGAACTACGTCGTCTCTGAGCTTGAACGTAGGCAAGACTAATTTTTTATTAGCCCCCAAGACATCAAAATCCAAAAAATAAAAAATATCAAAATCCAAAAACATTTGAAAAATAAAAAAATCAAAACATTTGTAAAATCTTGGAAAAAACCCAAAAAAAACCCTCAAAACATTTCAAAACATAAAAAAATATCTAAATATTTGAAAAAATCCATCCATCCCATCTTGCTTTCACTCTTAATAATCAATCATCCATAATAAATCAACCATCACACTCACCCTTTGGCAAAAAAAGTAGAAACAAGTAAAACAATCAGCAAAAGAAAACTTCAAACTTTTAAACACAAAATCAAACTCTTGATAATTCACAAACATGTCAATCAACTTTATATCAAAATCCTATCAAACAACTTATCAAACCATCATCATCCTATACAATGCATGTCCTAGGATATATCGTTCTGACAATGAGAATCATTTTAGATATCACCTTGGATTCTTATCCTATCAAAACACATCCCTTTGGCTAAGGTATGAAGAACATTGGCTTGTTTGTGTACTTGATCTTTTCTTTTGATTTATCTTATTGTGCTCATTCCAAGGACCTCTCAATGATGTCCCCAACGAAGGGATTTAGAGAGATAGGAATGGGGCAATGATCATTATCTTTTTTCTACTATGCTTGTTGGACATTCTTGTAAAATAACTTTGGCGAATACTTGCTTTGTTAGGTGTATCCTAGCAAGGTTTATGTATGTCGAGTGTGAACAAGAATACTCCTATCTATTTGTTGAGTCAAAGTCCATCACACTAGGTGCAACGCCATCTTGGTTCTTTATACCCTGATGCATTGTGCCTACGTGTGTTATCAAACATAAGGTAATTGGCCCTTTGAAAATCCCAACTCCTTGGAAAGTAATTTCATCATCATCATCATCAGCATCATCTCATGTCTTATTGGAATCTCTTGTTTTCTTCTATCTCTTTCTTTTTGCACTAACATGGTAACATGATAGTTAATCATAAATCATCGATAATGCATCCATCCTACATCCACAAACCGTCAACATACTACATAATGCATATCATACCATATAGAAAGCATTATTCATACCACATGCATTCATCCCCATCATTGCATAATATAGATTAGTTATTCTAAACATTTCATAAACCATACATTTATCACCTATTTGCATAATCATAGAGGCATCATCATATCATATCATGTGCATCCATATCATTCATGCATCATCATATCATCCATTACATATAAACATCATAATCATCTCATCATTAATAATGTCAATGTCATGGTACAAATCAGGATCAAGTGGGTGTAATATATCAAAAAATAGGCATAAGGCTACCCATGGCTGATGACTGTCTACATCATCAAATCTGTCTACATCAAATATTCGAGTTGAACTGATCTAGAATCTCTTTATAGAGAGATCGACCCTCAAATCAAACCTCTTCGCCCAATCTCTCGAGGGGGTAGTATACCAGCGTAATTCTTTTCACTAGGGCAATAGTGGGGCATTCGAAAAAAATAAGAGAATTTTTGAATTTTGATCATGGCAAGGTTATTCTTTGAACCAACGCAACAAGTGCATCACTTCAAAGAGGGCAAAAATGTAGACATAGAAAATATACAGACTAATATCGCACACTCGATCCCGATCTACTAACATCGCTTCATCCTAAATTATCCCTCTATCTAACCATTTAATCAAATAGCCTTATTTGATTAAATTCATCATAATTCCCCTTTTAATTAAATAAATCCCTCGATTTAATTAAATCATTATCTTTATGTAATTAGCTAGGTCATTTCATCTTCCTATCTTTATTTAATTAAATAATCCATATTATTTAATTAAATTTCTAAAGCTCATCTAATTAAATTAAATAAATCAAACATTTATCTAATTTAATCTAATTTTATCAAAATGTTTATTTAACTAAGTCTTAATCATTTTCATCTCTTTTTGATTTATTTCAATCCTAAAATATAAATCAAATGGTCAAATAAGCTAAATCTCCCCTTAAATTAATCAAATCCTGATTAATTTAATCCTAATAACTCAAATCCTCTAGATTTTGCAACTTGCACATGAAAATCAATTTAATTGTTTTATAAATCACCTATTTTCATTCAAAAAAGGCATCCAAGTGGGAATATTCCTCAAATTTGAAATCTCCCCACAAAATGACTTGTCCATCCAACAAAGCATTTAAGGCTCTTACATTGTCTCTTACATGTCTCCCACTTAGCATTTAACTCATCTTTCATCCCCCTTAAACATGACATTTCATCAAATTCAAATTTCAAACTTGCACATTGATCAAAATGTGCTCAAGCTTCCTCCATTCACATGTTGACAAGTGGCACCTTGCTATTTGTTGATTCTTAGTCCCACATTGCTCAAGTTTGGACATTCATCCATCTTGGCATTCTATAAATAAAGAGCTCATATCCTCATTTGATCATCCACAATTTATGCAAAGTTACCATGCTCAAATATCTCTCAAATTTCATCAATCACCATTGAATCTTAGCTAGGTTATGCAGCTTTTTGGATTGTAGCACTCAACATCATTCAACAAAGTGGATCAGTCATCAACATTCATCAATATACATCAATCTTGCGTCATTGGAGTTGGGAAAGGGCCAATTTTCACATCAAATTGGCACCAATTCCCTTAAGAGATTAGGAGTTTGTTGGCTTTAGAATAGGATTTGATATGCTTTGAAATCTCATTGTGTTCTTCATTTCATATTTTATCTCTTTTGCTATTCAAATAAATTTCTTGAGGGACCCTTTTTCTTGCTTGCATTTGATCTCCTAATTTATTTATTTTTTTGTGTTTTGCAGGTATTTGGATTAGGGTTCACAGTTTCCATCAAACTCCGAACAAAGGCCATTCTTTAAACTTATACTCCAACTAAAATTACAATATATCTCCTAATTTAACATTCAACGTAGAAAACGAAACAATGTGATTGGAAACAAAGCATTCAATATCGATCATATCATAAGGTATATTCATCAAATGAAATGTGACAAAAATGTAAAGCATAGGATTTGCCCATATAAAATTAAGCGCAATGCATAATAATCAAATTCTAATCATAAGAAATGTTCAACAAAAACTAAAGAGGGGGAAACCATAATAAAATTGAATTACATAGTATTCAATGCCAAATCAGTAAACAAAAACAACTACCAAGGTAGGATTTCAAAATACATCGAAGTATCACAATATCCAAAAGTACGGTGTAGGGGAGAGAAAGTAGCATAAGCCTGGAAATCAAATTTCAAATCGTATTAAAGTAAAAGACAACATCAAATGCAACATGTAAAGTCATAGCTCAAATATAAGGAACGTCATATCGAATGAAACACAACAAACACCTATGCTTTCCCATTGCACTAACACTCTACACAAAAATTAGATTTTTTCAAAACCAAAAAAGAAATCATAGGGCGGGGTAAATTCGGTGAAAAAATCCATAGAGAAAAGTCAGTGTTTTGCAACTGAACACCCAACAAGAGAAAAAAACATCAAATGTCCAAGGAAAGTATTTGGTGACTAGCATATATCGAAATTATTGCCTCAAGCAATGAAATCACCTTCACTTTGTTGTCATATGACAACAAACAAACAATCAATGCCCAAAATATTATCGAATGTCATACTTATCAAACATTTCAGTTTGTATCCTCAGTAGTGAGAAGGTTGTGAAGCAGCGACAAGAGTGATGAAAAGGCACATTCAAGCATTACCTATATACATCAAAATTCATATGCAAAGTGTAGTAATCAAATTCCAGACATACCAAAATTCTACTAAAATCTAAATGCAACACCTTTAATCGACACAAAAATCATATAATATATGTAGTATATAAGCATCGACAACCAGGAATTAAAAGAATCAAAGTCTTCAAAGATGAATACATGGTGTAGGAAGTTAAGATTAAAATGTAGGGAAATCAATCCAAAATTGAAATATATCTGATTCAATGCATGGAGAAAGTAACCAGTCCACAGGAAGAAGGAGAGCTAGCAATCAACCAAGATGCTTGACCTGGCTCTTTGACCAACTCCAAAGATAAAGTAGGAGCTGAAAGAAATTTTTGCCACATGGAGAGGTGGGTTGCAGTGCCAAAACCAATAAATATGAGGCTTTAAAATTTCACAAGAAAGAAATGAAAGAGGAAATTCATTTGCATTCCACGAAATGCAACAACTACAAATTATTAGCAAAAAACTCGAATGCATGTGATGAAGGGAGGGCGCGAAATAGGAGTCAAAGACTAAACTTTAGAAACTTTCAAGTAAATACAAATGGTAGGTGTAAATAGGCTCTATCTTCAAGAATGCAGTGATTGTAAAACAAGCACACAATGATTTTTGAAAAGAGGCTTGGGTAATTTTCAGAAGATGCAATTTCTAATTGTTTCAATTTAAAATTTAAGAAGTAAAGAAATATTTTGCTACCGACAACACAAATATTCAATATACATTTCCTAAACAAAATTAGAATTGAGAAAATAAGACAATGGAACTTGGTTTAAATCAAATTGTATGGATGAAGATTTGATTCCAAGCTTCGATTTCCCAAGTTGCATCTCCAATCACTCCAAAAACCCCAAAAAATCTCTCTAGAATCCCCAATTCCAAATTTCCCTCAAAAAAACTAGATGAAAGTCTCCAAACCAAAAAAATATTCATGAGAAGCAAACAAGACAGTTTCAAGATTTTTTTTAATTCCAATCCCCTTTTCTTTTGCCACAAATAACCAATTATAATAACTACTCTTAAGTGCATGTTGTTGCATGTAAACTTGTTATTTAATCATTTATTTAATATTTATTTCCCAATAGCACTATTTATATTTATTTTTATTTTACTCAACTAGACATATTCCAATTTATTTATACTTAATAATCAACTTTAAAATATTTATTTATCAAACAAACTCTAATTTTATTTACATTTAATGTTTAATTTTATAATATTTTATTTGTTAACTTAATAATCTATTTTAATGTAAAAATTAATCAGAAACATTTATCAAATGAATTTAAATCAAATGGACTAAATTCCAAAAAATACCTGACCATAAGGCGAAGTCAAAAAGAAAGATCACAAATGATACTAACACACCAAACCAACCATACAGAGAACACCACAAAGGTGTGAAATTAGATACTCATCCTATTCAAAGATGATGGTTGAAACAAGGGACCAAGTGCTACCTTCATTCAATAATTCCATTGGGTTTAAGGCATGCTCAGACTTTTCAATTCAAGTGGAGTCAATTCCTTGTACTTGCAACCTGCAACAAACAAGATGGTCGAACATATATACATATTCAAATAATCAAGCACGCCATGAAAGAAAATCACAACATAGTAGGGTACTCACGAATGAGTAATGCTACACTGTCCCTTTCACCAAGACATATCAAACAAGTAATGACATAGTGCATAACAATTAGTTGTTTAACAACAAGATAAGAACAATCACTAGATAATCACATAATGCTCATAATAATATTAATCCACATAATCAATTAAACCATATAATAGTCATAACATGTACATAAACTTAAGTAATAGAAGAATCATCAAAGTATCATCAAAATATCATTGTAGCATTGAGGCCAACATCAAACAAAATGTCATAATGTCTCAATCCAAAACAAAAAAACTATTAGTATAACAGAGAAAGAAATGAGGGGAAGTACATCCTCCTCCCTAAAATTAGGCTTACTCTTAGAAGATTGCAAACAAGTATGGGTATAACTCTCGCATTTGGGATGCATCCTACCAAGTAGCTAAAGACTCATCATTAGGATCCCATTAGACCCTCACCTACTCAATGTCTTGAGCCCTGAGGGTGAGTCTCTTGTGCTACAAAATTTCCATGGGCTTGAGAGTCAATTTCCCATTCTCTACCTGTAGCCTCTACAACTATACCCTGATGCTCTGCCTAGCAATCATCAATTGCTACAAAAACTCTGTGAGACCTTCCTACATCACCCATTATGAACTCTAAGGTTGCCGACCTTTGATTGAATCCTGATGCACAATCTTCTGAGGACACTACCTGACTATGTGGACTTGCTGGCCACAAGAAAAACATCTTGTACCTCTACCATACCCTAGGCTACCTAAAGGTGCACTAGAATAATGGAAACTACCACTACTGACCATAAAGTGAGAGCTTTGTGGTGGTTGATCGGGTCAATAATGATTGGCATATTTTCAAATCCGATTCTTCCTATACTAAGAACCACCACCTTGTTGAGACTAGGAGTTCTAAAGTTTCGACTAGGAACGTTGTTGCTGTTGTTGTTGTCCACCCTTGGGTGCTTAATGGCTCCTAAAGGAACCTACTACCTGAGATTGACTGCCTTGAGACCTGAATCCTGCTGAAGGCGCACTACCAATATGCAGACCTATATGTCCTCCTAAATCCATGGCCAAATTCTCCTCTACTATCTAAGCCTTCTCTACTGCCACCTCCATGGTTTTTGGCTTGAAGACACATACTCCCCCACTAATACAGGAATTCAAACCCCTAATGAAATGTTGAACCAACATGGCCTCATCATCACCAATACCTACATACCACTTAAGCTCATAGAACCTATGCTCATACTGCTCCAAAGACATAACCATCTACCTCAACTCGTGAAACTCATCAACATGACACTACCTCCAATGGTTTGACAAAAAATGAGCTCTAAACCTCTATAGAAACATCTCCCAAGAAACTAAACTGATATCCAAATGCAATTTTTGTTCCTCCAACTGCCACCATGTAGAAGCAAAACCCCTAAGGTGCATGATGACACATCTCACCTTGGTGTTACTACCATATAGGTGCATGGAGAAACACCTATCCAAATCTATCAACCATGTTTCTACCTTCAAGCCACCAATAGACCCATCGAAGGTAGGAGGACATGCCCTCAAGAGATCCCTCATATGACTTGCTAAAATAGCCTCCTGCTCTGCTAAAACATCTCTCCTCCCAGGAGACCTTTCTCTTTCCCTAACCACTTGCTAATTACCCTCTTGTCAAAGGCCTAGGTAGGAAAGAACCTCCTCAAGTAAATGATGTAACTGAGCTCCCTCTAACTCTGGTTGGTCACCAATTTCGACCCCTGCTTCCCTAATCATTCTGAGAACCCTACTATTCCTCATGCGAACTCTGAGAAGAGGTTTCATGATGGTTAGCCCTATGGCCACCACCTCGACCTTGACCTTGAACTCGACCTCAACCTTGACCTTGACCTTGACCTCGACCTCTAGGAATCTTCCTACATGGACACCACCAAAGAAAAAGTTGCAGATTATTAGGTGAGGGTGATAGAAGGGAAGAGACATAAGATCGAGAGTCTGACAACTAGGATAACATAATGGGCTCATATGAAACCAAAGTACCCAATGTTAGAACCTGATTCTTATACCAAGTGTAATGCCTTGCCAAGGAACCCTAGAGGACAACACATAACATGACTAAATAAGATTTTTTTTTAAAGGTAAATAATAGTGAACTATAAAGTATTATATAACATATAAACTAAACTAAGTCCTCTAAGGTTCCATGACTACGCTACTAATGTATCTACCAACCAAGATAACACGAATCATTTCATTAACTACAATGATTACAAGAGTTAACTAACAAGATAAGTTCATTTTAAATCATCATATTATAAAATCCTACATGAATCATTTCCATAACAAGTCATCAAATATAAATAACATTGAAGATCATTTCAAATATCTATCATATGTAGAATACATCACTTAACTTTTTCCATTACAAGAGATTTCAATACTATCTATTACAACATTACAAGGTTTACAACAATGCTTCATTGAGATCAATTGGGAAGAATATACATTTGAAGTACAATAAGAGATACATCTAAAAATGCATATACATAAAGGTTGTCTCCTTGAACTAGAGCATGAACATGAATCAACTACATAAAGTACAATCTCCATGCAATCGAACAACAAGGGAAACTCAATAGAGGAAAAAGTACCAACCTCCTAACTATGCGGAAGTCTAAGGCCCACCCCCATGCTAGGAGATAACACAAGGTCCCACAAGAACAAGCAAGCAAAAAAGAAGCCAACATGCTAACATTACAAGGGCTATACATGACTCCACTACAACACTGCTAACAATACCAACATCACATATAACACTTGCATTGCTTCCTTGAAAGGAATACACACAACAGGAGGAGAACATACAACTAGGGAATGCTATACTACAATAGGGAGGAGTTTCATTGCATGGTCCTAACATGGGTTGTCCTGGTAGTTTATCACTAGACCCTCACCCCCATCTATGGTTGTCCTAACAACCTCTCATTAGGTCCCGACCCCATAAGGTGACACATGTAGAACCAACATTCCTTTCATAAGGATAAGGAAATTGATCTTGCCAACCTAGCCTTCTCAATCCATCCATATCCCAAACAAACACTATAGGTGTGGGTGAGACATCCATTATCTTGTATAATGTGAAATCCACCCATACCCCCTAATTCATTATTAAGTTATCACTAGATTAAGAAACTCTCCGATGGGTTTTCCTGAACACCAATTTGGATTCCAGCCCCCATTGAGAGCCACTCCCCCTACTTGGAAGTAGTAAACCCTACATAATGAGTAATATCTATATACCATCTTGCACACTAAACATAATCACATGAATCCAAACACTATGCAAGGCATATACCCTCTTGCACACATAATCACAAGAGTGCAAACTTAGTGTGAGGCATTAACCCTCTCGCACATGTCTCAGAACATTAACAACCACTTCAAGATTAAAACAATCATAAAACCCAACATCCAAGATACTTCCTCCTCACCTATAGAAGCCAACGTTAACTATTTGCATAAAAGGCTCAACATTAAACCAAGACCCAAGAATCACCTTAATTTCACAAATGGGTTATTCCACAATACTAGTTTACAATTTCTAGGAGATCTTGATTTTTTTTGAAATCACATATTTTTAGAAAATATAATGATTTAACCCTTGAATAGTTCCATTTAAAGGATTTCAATTGAAGAGAGTTTTATCGAACCACCTTAGATCAAACCCCCTTGGATAAAACCCTACTAGTTTTAAACCATACCTATAATGAAGTCTCCTTTACACCTATCAAAATGCTGATAAAAAACCACTTTTGATTCACCTTTTGGGAGATCAAAATAATTCATTTAAAATTTATTTTTTGTAAGTATGTAGTCCATATTATAAGCTTCCCAAAAAGTATAATTTTCAATAAATTTAATTTAATTATTATATTTATTTTTTATTTCTTGTGAATGTAGGTTTTCACCAAAATTCAAGCTCTCTATTTTGTACATGTCGAAAAATAGTAGATTATGATTTAAAAAAAACAAAATATCAAAATTTTTGAAAAGAATATATTTAGAATCTACAGAAAAATGTCACAAATCACTAGTTTGCATCATCTTCAAATTGCTCACGATTTAGTCATTGTAGGTGCTCGAAAGTGAAGATTTAGTTAGAAAAAATCAGTTTAGTGTCTAGTTTCGCCAAAAATTGTAAACCAATATTGTGGGATCACCCAAGTCAAACCCGCTATTTAAAATGAGAACAAAAATACCAATAGAACCATGAAATCAACACATATTATCAAATCATCCATTGAATGATTATGAAAAGAAGTTAACATTAAAGAGAGATAGTTAAATTCATTCCTTCTAAACAAATCCTTCCATTTACAAATCAAAAGTAAATATTACCATTTAACTCAAGAGGAAAAAACATTTTAAATAGCTAATTTCACCGTAAATTCCCTAATTCATCATAATTTATATTCATTTAAATGTATATATAATTATATATATTAAAATCTAAGTTGTTGTTTTCTATCTAATAAATCAAATAACAAAGTGGTAAGCACAATTTAAAATAAAATACATAGATCTACATATATATATTGAATACCATTTATTAATTCAAATGCTATGGATATAAAATCAAATGCACTGTAAATATATATAAAATCATATGTCATATATAACATATATGCTGAATACAATCATTCCATAGTTTCCATCGAACTCGAAACAAAAGGCCATTCTTTAAACTTATACTCCAACTAAAATTGCAATCTCCTAATTCAACATTCAACACAAAAAATGGAATATTGTGATTAGCAACAATGTATTCAATATCGATCACAACATAAGGTATATTCATCAAATGAAATGTGACAAAAGCGTAAAGCATAGGATTCACCCATATAAAATTAAGCACAATGGATAATAATCAAATTCTAATCATAATTAATGTTCAATGAAAATGAAAGAGGGGGAAAACATAATGAAATTGAATTACATAGTATTCAATGCCAGATTAGTAAACAAAAACAACTACCAAGGTAGGCTTTCAAAATACATTGAAGTATCACAATATCCAAAAGTATAGTGTAGGGGAGAGAAAGTCGCATAAGCCTGGAAATCAAATTCTAAAAAGTATAAGGCAAAATACAACATTGAATGAAGCATGTAAAGTTGCAACACAAATATAAGGAATGCCATATCAAATGAAACACAATAAACACCTATGCTTTCCCATCACACTGACACTCTACATGGAAATTAGGTTTTTTCAAAACCAAAAAGAAAATCATAGGGTGGGGTAAATTCAACGAACAACATCCATGGAGAAAATTCAGCGTTTTGTAACTAAACACCCAACAAGAGAAAGGAACATCAAATGTCCAAGGAAATTATTCGACGATTAGAATATCTCAAAATTATTACCTCAAGCAATGAAACTTTCATCACTTTGTTATCATAGGACAACAAACAAACAATCAATGCCTAAAATATTATCGAATGTCATTAAAAACTAACTTATCAAACATTTCAATTTGTATACTTAGTAGTGAGAAGGTTGTGAAGTAGCGGAAAGAGTGAAGAGGAGGCACATTCAAGCATTACCTATATACATCAAACTTAATATGCAAAGTGTAGTAATCAAATTGTAGACATACCAAACTTCTACTGAAATCTAAATGCAACACATTTAATTGACACCAAAATCATATAATATAGGTGATATATAAGCATTGACAACTAGGAATTAAGAGAATCAGAGTCTTCAAAGATAAATACATGGCACATTCAATTGAAGATTAAAATTCAAGGAAATCAATCCAAAATTGAAATATATCCAATTCAATGCATGGAAAAAGTAACCAGTCTGTAGGAAGAAGGAGAGCCAACGATTGACCAAGACGCATGACCTGACTCTCTAATCAGCTCCAAGTATAAAGCAAGTGCCCAAAGAGATTTTTGCCATAGGGAGAGGTAGGTTGCAATGCCATTGAAGCCAATAAATATGAGGCTTTAAAATTTCAAAAGAAAGCGATGGCAAGGGAAATTCATTTTCATGCCATGAAATGCAACAACTACAAATTATTAGCAAAAACTTAAATGCATATGGTGAAGGGAGGGCTCGCAACAAGAGTCAAAGACTAAAGTTTAGAAAATTTCAAGCAAATAAAAATGGTAGTTGTAAATAGGTGCTATCTTCAAGAATGAAATGATTGTGGAACAAGAACAAAACAATTTTTAGAAAGAAGCTTGGGTAATTTTTAGAAGATGCAATTTATAATTGTTTCAATTCTCAATTTAAGCAGCAAAGAAATGTTTTGCTTCAGACACCACAAACATTAAATATACATTTCCTAAATAGAATTAGAATTGAGAAGAGAAGACAATGGAACTTGGTTTAAATTGAATGACATGGAGGAAGATTCAATACCAAGCTTCGATTTCCCAAGTTGTAGCTCCAATCACTCCAAAAACCCCAAACAATCTCTCTAGAATCCCCAATTCCAAATTTCCCCCAAAAAAACCAGATGAAAGTCTCTAAAATAGAAAAATATTCATGGGAAGAAAACAAGACAATTTCAAGATTTTTTAAATTCCAATCCCCTTTCCTTTTTTGGGTATGTGCAAGATCATCATGGAAAAAATAGGCCCTTAAGTGGCGAAAAATTCAGAAAAATTAGAGTTAGGCAACTTGACTTAAAAATTTAAATAAGTTATCTATATTATTTCAAAAATATGTAAGAAGAGAATCTATAGAAAATTTATTGTAGTTTCTAGACTACTAGGTTTATTTATTTTTTAAATCTATTTGGTGAAAATTTTAAATTTCAATGTAGTAGTACTTAAATTTCAAGGAAAAAAAAGAAGTAGGTGTCTATCTGACCACCCTAACCACAATAAAATGATAATATTTTTATAATATTTTAGATATAAGTAAAGGACTCATGTCCCAATGTGATGGATATTTTTTTGTAATTTTTTTCCAAGTAAATAATTAATTATGAATTTTTATTACAACTTTTAAAAAATATAAAACGTATGTTTGACCACCTTAACTTGGTCAAAACTTCATGAAATATTCAATTTTATTTTTTTGAATCTTATAGTATGCAAAGCATAGTATGTGACACATGTTTCAAATTCAAAAAATGTGATACTATTTGAAAGCTATAGATTTTTTTCAATCAGCCTATCAACCAGGACTTTAGTCATAATTCAACTAGAAATGAATAATAATTATTTATTAAATTCAAAGTAAAGCATAATTTATATTGGTGGAAATATGAGAATCTCCTTTAAAAACCCTTTTTGTTTCATCAATTTTGGGTAAAAAAAGAGTCGCCAGCCACATACCCTACACATACCCATCATATTGTACTTTTTGGCCCATCATGATCCTGCACATACACTTCCACAAATAAGCAATCATAATAACTACTCTTAAGTGTATATTGTTGCATACAAAATTTTTATTTAATCATTTTTTTTATATTTATTGCCCACTACCACTATTTGTATCATTATTTTTATATTTATTTTTATTTTACTCAACTAGACATATTCCAATTTATTTAAACTTAATAATCAACTTTATGATATTTATTTTATCAAACATAATCTAATTTTATATACATTTAATGTTTAATTTTATAATATTTTATTTATTAACTCAATAATTCTATTTTAATGCGACAATTAATTAGAAACATTTATCAAATAAATTTAAATAAAATGGACTAAATGCAAAACAATACCCAACCACAAGGAGAAATTGAAAAGCAAGACCACAAATGACACTGACAGACCAAACCAACGATACAGAAAACACTGTCAGAGTGTGAACTTGGAAACTCATCCTATTCAAGGATGATGGTTGAAATAGGAGACCAAGTGCTACCTCCATTTAATAATTCCACTGGATTTAAGGCATACTCAGACCCGTCAATTCAGGTGGAGTCAATGCCTGGTACCTGCAACCTGCAACAAACAAAATGGTTGAACATATATACATGGTGAAACAATCAAGCACACCATGAAAGGAAATCACAACGTAGCAGGGTACTCACGAATGAGTAATTCTAAGCTGTCCCTTTCACAAAGACATACCAAACAAGTAATGACATAATGCATAACAATTAGTTTTTTAACAACAAGATAAGAACAATCACTAGATAATCACATAATGCTCATAATAAGATTAATCCACATAATCAATTAAACCATATAATAGTCATAACATGTGCATAAACTTAAGTAATAGAAGCATCTTCAAAGTATCTTCAAAATATCATTGTAGCAGTGAGTCTAACATCAAACAAAATGTCATAGTGTCTCAATCCAAAATAAAACAACTCTTAGTCAAATAAAGAACAAAATGAGGGGTAGTACACAATCTTTCCATGTATACAAAGCTACATTTCCTTTAGTTTTGGACTTACAACAAAAGGTATGCCAAGGTTGTTAGAGTATGGTGATCACTGACAGGGGGGTTCGAATCAGTGATAAAAATAGACTGGATTTAAAAATACAAACTTTCAAGATAATTCAAATATTTTCTCAAATAAAGAAAGCAATCATCATAGAAAATTTGACACAAATAAATTTTCTTGAGTGGAAACCCTTTGAGGTAGAAAACCACTCGAAATTGGCCTCACTGGCCTTATCTTATCAATTTAACAATTAGAGTGCCTCACTGGCAAATTTGTCTCACTGACAATGATGATATCTCACTAATAGTCTTATAGTGCTATCTCACTGATAGAATTTTGAATTATACAAATATGAAAGAATTGTAAACACAGACTTGCTCTTTGTTTCAATAATAACATACTCTGTTCTGCAATGACCTCAGAATCAGAGTCACAAAGTTCCAAGCCTCAAGAAACAATATATTGTATTTCAGAAAGATATAATATGTACTTTTCAAATCCTCTCATCATTCAATCCATTGAATGAGTAATATGAAACATATATATGTTCTCTGCTTTGGAGTAAAGAATTAGTTTGAAAACTGTATTGAGTAACTGTCGCATGAAATTGAACCAGTAACTACTTTTGCTGGTTACACAAATACACCTTTTTAATGAAAATATTCCTCCATAAACCATTGGTAAACAAACTTGTTAAGAAAACGACATTAGCAAATAGTATAAAACTGTTACTACATCTGAAGAGCCAACAAACCAAAATAACTTAAAAAAAAAGATAGGACATTCTAATCCAAAAAGAAACCTATGACACTTTACAAGATAGAAGCTCTTTAATGACAAATCTGAAGCAGGATTATTAACAAAAAATAACATTTTACACATAAAAAGAACAAACCCTTAAACTCAAAGACGTGCTCAGAAAATATTACTATGAGTTGAATCTTGTTAACAAAAAAAAACTAGTATATATAAATCTATCACAAGTAATCTATAATAGATTTACTTTGCACTTCTTGACACTATAAAAGAAAATAAAAGAGACTTTTTTTTTTTTTAAACCTATCAAGAAGCCCAAGAAAACATGATGGAAAAACTCATTTACATAGTCCCATCATAACAATGTGTACATACTATACAAATCCTCTTCCATTTACAACTACTTTTAACAAAAGAAAAACACTAGGCTCAATAAAATTGAGGATCTTGATACATCTAGCATCATTAAGAGAAAGAATGACCAACATTCAGGTTAAAAATATACAAAAACACAAAGAAAGGAATACACTTGATACACCTGATGTCGGTACAATATAAAAAACTTCATCGTTGCTTCTTATTGTAAGTTCTTGTCTCATGTAACTGACTTCAAAGATAAGCTTTTCTCACAAATAGCCGCCATGATTAGGGTATCAAACCCTAACTAACAAAATGAATCGAATAACAATGCATATTGAAGTCTCAAAGAAATTTTTCATTTCGACATAATGCCTTTTGAAATCCGAGAATTATGATGGGAATAATTTCCCATTCAAGTCAAACAACTAATAGCCACCGACAACCCAAAGATCCTTTTATTCTTCCCTTTATAAAACTTCATTATTACCTTCTATCATCATGAGCCTTCAAAAAAGTCAATTTTCCACCCTTTTCATTTTGATCAAAGATTACCTCACAATGATGTAGCCTTGTGAAAGAAACATAGTATGTCAAAAAAACCTCATAATCTTTGGAGAACAATATTTCATTGTGATATGTGTAACAATTTCTCATTGTAGAATAACACCTATATCACCGCACTTCAGTAAAGATGCCAATAGATATGCACATGAATGATACAAAACCAAAATGCAGGATGAGGATCAGAATAGATATATAAACACATGCAAAGCTAAAGAAAATCACCATGTACACAACCTATAACATCATCCATAGTGTATTGACATTAATGCCAAACAATACTAAGGGAGAACAAACACAAAGCTATAATAAACCTGTTCTGAACATGATGACTGCACAAAGTACATACCCATACCATCCTGTCACATAATAGATAAACCATCAGATACAACGGAAAACTAAATGATCAAATCATATCACTGTGAAACACAAGATGAAACATATGAACTATACACAACATCAAATAGAAAAAAACAAATTCTTGTGCCAAAATCTCCCCCTTTTGACACAATGTAAAAAAAACAACTATACTCTAAATATGCCAAATAAATACTGAGGGATAAAAGCATATGCATGAACGACCCCCTCTAACCCCATGCCTTGGAGTAAATCAAGAAATAGAGCAAAGTGAGACAACTCTAAGTTTTTTTTGGAGTGATTCAAATAGTTCCTTAGGTAGATGTTTTGCAAATATATCAGCCACTTGATCAGTAGTGGATAAAACATCTAGAACAACTTCATTAGCCAAGACTTTTTCATGAAGGAAATGATAACGAATATCAATATGTTTAGTCTTGGAATGTTGAACAAGATTCTCTGAAATGTTTATAGTGCTCATGCTATCACAAAGTATATGAACAAGCTTAGATACAACAACCTGAATATTAGCCAAGGTTTGCACCATCCAAAGAACTTGTGTACAAAAAGTTGTTGCAGCTATGTATTCTGCTTTAGCAGTAGATAAAGAGATAGAATCTTACTTTTTTCTATGCCATACAACTAACCTGCCACCCAAATAGAATGCACCACCTGAAGTGCTTTTTCGATCATCCAAATTGCCAGCCCAATCAACATCAGTATAGGTTACAAGTGTAAAATCATCAAGTTTAGAATACCATAAGCCAAAATCCAAAGTTCCAACAATATACTTGAGAATTCTCTTAACAACATTAAGATGTGATTGCTTAGGAGCAGATTGAAATTGTGAGACCAAACAAATAGAGTGTATAATATTAGGCCTAGTGGCAACCAAATACAAAAGACTTCCAATTAAAGATCTATACAAAGTGTGATCAACATCAGGTTGATCAACTTCTTGATGAAGTTTACAACCTGTTTCCATGGGTGTACCAGTAGGTTTGCAATCAACCATTTTAAACTTAGCAAGCATTTATTTAGTATACAGGAGACTTTTGAATGCAAACACCTGTTAGGAATTGAATTGTAGATTAGAGACTTCAGTTTCCACCTTTGGATTTTTAGAAATTCAAAAGTGGGCTGATTTTCCATGGATGGTGAATGAGTCCCACTATTAGGCCTGATTTTGGTTTTCTACATTTTTGGATACCCATTTGTCTAAAATGGGCTCCAAAATAATTTCACAAATCTGGGACTAATTCACCCAAAATGGTGAATGAGTCCCACCAGGCCTAAAAATAAAGATTAGAAACATTCCAAAGGTCATTTCCAATCTCCATCAAGATCTCAAGTGCGCACTTTCAGTTTCAACCATTTATTTTACAATTTGCATTCATTTCTAGGTGTTTTTTGCATATCATAATGTGTTTTCAAACACTCTACATTTCCTTAGTTTCGATTCATTAATCAATACATTTTATTAGTTTGTTGCATTTAGGACATTCCATTTAGACACATTTATATCATACTTGCATTAGTTTGAGTGAACCACCTAGATTTTGGGTTTGGGATCTATCTCTTTCCATTAGGTGAGACCCTAATTGATCAATTTAAGAGACATAGCATTTCACACCCCAAAACTATATGGTTCAAGTAGAGTTATTGGTCTCCAATTATTTATTAGAGACTTGTCACTTTCTTTGGGAAGTAGCTTTATGATGGCTCTATTGATGTTATTTCCAAAAGTGCCTTTTGTCAAAGCCTCTTTTATAGATAGAGTGTAAATCATCAACTACCCAATCACTGAAAGCCGTGTAGAATTCAGCAGGGATACTTTCTACACCAGGTGTTTTATCATTAAATAGTAGGCTGGTTGCATTTTTAATTCCATCCTTTGCGATGAGTTTACTCAAATCCAATACCTCCCCCTTCAAAATATTTTTTGGCACTATGCTTTTTTATTAGCTCCCTTGCCTTGGAGTAGCCTTCCCCTTGCCCTCATAAGAGAAAAGGTTTTTGTAGAATTTGTAAAAATATCCCTTGATGCCTTCTTGCTCTGTGAAAGCTTCCCCCTAAACTTGAATCTGCTAAATATGTTCTCTAATGCTTTTTTCCTTTAAGATCCCAAAGAAAAACTTGGATCCCAAGTTGTCTCCACTCTCCAACCAATTGAGCTTGGACCTCACTTTAAGCCCTTGAATTATAATACTCTGTATTTTCCTCAAACCATCAATAGCAAGCCTGAGCCTATTTCCAAGGTCTATATCCTTTGGGGCCTTCTGCAAAGAGGCCTCAACTTACAACAGTTCCTCTTGTAATATGCCCTCTTTCCTCCTTCTGTTAAGGGATTTCTTTTTTTCAATCACTTGAAAGAGAGATTTCCACCCCCTGGTATTTAATTCCCATCTTTCTATGGCACTTAGTCTCTTATATAGTCCTTGGTTGATCTTTTTGAGAGACAAAACCCAATCCAGGTAGTCATTGCCATGAAGCAAATTTGTGTTGAGAATGAACCCCTCCCCCTTCTTCCTAGCAGCCCTACTACCCAACTTGAGTATAAACCTTTCTCTTATGGGATGGTGATTAGAAAGGGTGGAAGGATGAACCTCAACTTTGCAGCCATTGCTTAGAGTGTCTACAAGGAAGAACTATTTGTTTAGGTAGAATCTATCTAGATGATAGTAAATTCTTTTAGTACCTTTTTGTAGATTACACCACGTGAACCCTGTGTTTGGGAATTCTTTTTTCTATCTTTCAATCTGATCTTCCAAGTTTATTTTGGACTTCATTTTTGTCCAAAATAATTTCTTGTTTCCTATCCATTCCATGTCAATTCACCCCACTTTTTCTTCTTTTTTTCAACCATGTTAGAATCCCCTCCTAGTATCCAGGGTATGTTTTCTAGGTTGTAAAGTTAGCTCCATAATTTGATCCTTTAAATGTGCTCATTTGGATTATAGATAGAACATATTCCAATCTCTTGATCATCTACCTTCAGCTTGATCCAAATGACCCTATTACATGGGGAGATCCTTGAACTAGTGACCATATGGCTCCAATTTTTAGAGATCAGTATGGCAGCCCCACCTTTCCCCACTCATGATGGATGAAAAAATGAGAGGCATCCCTCCAAATTCACCAAAGGATTTTTTCAAGAGAGAAGCCAATTGATTTCAATTCTGGAAGCATGACCACATCTTTACTTTTGCACTACCCAATGTACCTCCTTACCACATGCTTTCTATCTAGGGACTCTAGTCCCCTCACATTTTAAGAAATGAAGCCAAGGGCCATTAATACCTATAAGGGAGTTAGCCTCTTTTCTAGGCCTAAAGGCCTCAAAACACTTAGGGACCTTGGTTTTAGTTTCCATCCGCTTGGGCACCAGACTTGCATTGACAACACTTATTTTTTTCCTCTTTGTTTTCTTCAAGTTTCCTTTCCCGAATGAAATTAAATACCCTTCCTCTTTCCTTGGTCTACTTGACCTTCATTTACCAGAGAGGTTGGGGTCATTTTCTTTAAGAATCCTAGCAGGTGCAGGAGTGGAAATATTTTTGCATCCCTTGTTATCTTTAAGTGGGGTCAACCCCATTTCCACATCTCCCCCATTGCCACCAACATCCTGCACACCCATACTCACCTCAACAACATTAGTGGATAGATTATAGGAGTCCAAAGAGGCCGACCTCCACTTTCAGGCACCCTGAGTCAACAGACTACCCTACAACAAGTCTATCATTGCCACTAAAATATGCATCAAAGGGAAAGATCTTGGTCTCAATGGTGAAGAAAATATCCTTAACCTTTAATGTGCTCCCATGATTATTTCCAGTCTCAATATTATCTAGTTCAATTTTGTCTCTATTTCTATCTCACTGTTATCTTTAAATTTAGCTAAGCTCCCATGGTTATTTCTGATCTCATGGTTATTGCCACTCTACACTTTTAGTTTTTCTAATGTGAGTTGTTGCAAATTTTTCCATTCCTTAGCCTCACTTGGTGGATCTAAGACCAAGTCACCTGTTTACATCTCAACACAAGTCTCCATTCTCTCATAAACATTGTGATTCCTCTCCTCAGTAAACTGTGAGGAGTCAGAGGGAATATCTCCCATTAGGGAATCCATATCAGAGGAAGCATCAAAATATGAATGGTCTTTGGGGTTTTCATCAATTTTGGATGCTCATCCCAAGTTTTCATTAAAATTTTCATCAAGGATTCTTTCCATGTTTAGTTCAATATTTAGAGTTTCCACTGTCTTTTTACTTGTTTAATCATTTTCCACATTTCTATTTTTATTCACACTATGTGCATTTACTGTCATTTAGGAGGAGCTCTCAACAACTACATCACCTCCAATGGAGCCATAGGGGTTAAATTTTTCTGGACCCAACTTATTGAGTGAGCCATCAACTCCCTCTTTGATACCAACACTATCATCCCTGACCACTCGACTACTAGTTTCCAACTCATCTTGCCCATTGGCCAAGGGTTTCTGAGGCATTAATTTTCTTTTAATAAGTGAGAAATTTTTTGTCAGATGCCCCTCTTTTCGACACAAGTAACAAAATTTTAAACCCCTAAGCACTTCCATTACAACATTTGTGTTTCTACCATCCAGGTTTAGTCTTAGAATGTCTAGTATGTCACCTCTAGGATCTAGGGAGACTACCACTCTATCATCTATGTGTAGCAGAGAAGATTTAACATTATCCACCTTTAACACTCACCCATAGGGTTTGAGCAACAAAGGAATGATATTTCACAGTATAGGGGGAAATTTTTCACCATGAGCCATCTAAGGCATGATAAGGCCAATATTTCTTCATTAAGGGCATCTAGCGCCCAGGTTAGAGCCCCAAAAATGTTCTTCCTGAAACTCCAAAAGTGTTTATTTAAAACCCTAGTTTGCATTTCATGGTTCCTAAGGAAGATAACATACAAACCATTTTGGATCATTCTACAGTATGTGAAATGAATTCCTAGTTTCTTCCCCCACACGTCCACCAACCAGGAATCCATGTATTTCCTCACTGAGATCTTATTGATATCCACAACAGCTAGAAAAACCCCAATGGTTTTTAATTTGTTATCCTCTTCATACAACACCTTGCATAATTCATCATTTGGAGAGAAGATATCAACTCTAGTAGGGCCAAGGGCACACTTACCTCCTCTGCATCCCCCATCTCCACCCTCAGAACTTGCCTCAACAACAAACTTTGTGCTAGCTGGAAAGGAAACCCTTTTGCCCGTGACCACCTCCTTGAAGGATTTAGACTGAGCCCCACTTGAAGACCCATTTATTTTTTTAGGATTGGCACCACTAGGGGGATCTGGATCCTCAAGCATTAGAGTAGGAAAACCGCCACCTAACTAAACATGGGCGATGACTAGGAGAGAGAGAACTTTGCACGCAGTGACAGGGCACCACCTCTGCAACAGTGTACACTAACAGGACCAATTCTATGGAGGAGGTGAAACCCTAGGAAGAGCCACAAGGTGAAGGACCAAGTTCCAGACTGAGTTTTCCCTTTTGTTGATCTCCCAATTTCTCACAATCTAAAAATTTTCCTTGATGCACAAGGATTTTTATCCTATTTATATCCTTAAAGACTAATTACTTTGATCTTAATTATTATGCTTGGTTTTTGAGGAAAGATATGATCCACATGAAGCCATGGTTTCCAAATTTTAACCCTTCAGTAAAATATTTCATTTAAGTGATGTTGATTTGGGTGAAACTCCCAAACCTCTCTCTAGTTTTTTCATGATTCTTGCTTTATAGCAATAGGTAATTGCATTTGGAGATTTATGTCAATAGATGTTTCAAACACTACTTTATCCAATAATTTTTTTACCCATTTGTAGATTGAGTTGGATATTTTAAATTATATTATAGAGAAAGATTTCATAGTGGGAAACTACTTACACAAACATCTTTTCCAGATTATGAGGGTCTAATTTTTCATTGTTGCAAATCCTACAAATGAGCCATATGGGTACTGCTTGCTCCAACCTCATATGTAAATCTACTAGCCAAGCTTCCTGAAAAATAAATTTTCTTCTCCAGGATCACTTATATTGAAATATGCTAACCAATTTTTCGATGAATTTAACACACATAACCAGCAATAGTTAACTGGATTAGCGTTAGCATCAAACTGAAAACTGAACTTGAAATGAAAACTACTCAACGTCAAGAATGTGCACTCAAGATCCCATTGAGGGCGAGGTGCTAACATATGACGGAGTGTTGAATTTTGAATTTAAAAACTGATAGGCGGATAACCAGCCATGAAGAACATTAACTGATAGGCGGATAACCAGCCATGAAGAACATTTCCACACTACCACCAAACAGTGGGGGGAAAAGATTACAATTAAAACAATTCGTCCGCTGCGGCGGGCATCCACAGAGTTGTGGGGATTCACCACTATGAGTGGGTACAAAAGTGTTACAATCAATTTATCCACACTGGCGGTAAACCATCCAGGGGTACTTATGTGAGAAGATAAAGAAAGAATTGCAGCATTTAAAACTGGAACAGTACTACTGTTAACAGTTTGTACAAATGAGAAATGAGCTGCAAATTACATAGGAATTACAATAATCTTCAAACACATGAATATTAGATGCTTTTCAAATGATTATTTATCTCTTAATCAGCTGATAATGAATCAGAAATCAGAACTTCTATAATCTGATACAAAAACTGTAAACTGGAAATATCAATCTGCAACTATGAGAATCAATGAAATGTTCATAACTCACTTAATTCACCTCCGAATTGAATGCCGTCTTTTGCTGTGTCTTCTTAGAAGGTAGGCGAACATTTTCTGATCATCAAACAGCAACCAAACAGCAGCTTTATTTCTGGCACAAATCCCAATGCTTCCTTGAATGGTACGACCTTCATGAGGGGCGATTTTGACAAGTAAAAATCAACAACTCAAAATTAAAATCTGAAACTCTCCAAAGATGGTCGCCTTGGGTGTAGGAATAGATTGGAAAAGTACCCATAAGCAAATTAAATTCACACAAAAAGCTGTATGCAAAAACCACTTTCAGCTGTGACTGCATCAGCAACTTCAAAACTGGAAATTTCATCAAAATCTTCAAATATTGAGCTCAATCTGCTAGTCTGATTTGAGAAGCAGCAAATGTCCAACTAGGTGTTGTATTTCAAACACGAAATTGGATTGGAACTAGGAGGTAAGCATCCCTCGAAGTATTAAACAAGTTGTCATTTCGACAGCATAACATTAGCATAAAAATATTGGATAATCAGCTCTTCAAACAGAAGAATATATAAGCTTTAGTTGGCAAATGAAGCAACAAGAACTCTTCAAATTCCAAGAAGTTGAATCATCTTCTTCATCCCAAAAAGGACACCTTTTGCCTTTATACTTTTTGAAATAATAAAAATATCATTCAACTTCCCCTTTAGGCATCCATTTCATATTGCAACAATAAAGCATTTATTAAATAATTAAATGCTCACTTGACCCCTTATGTCCCCTTCTTTAAAAACAACTTGAAGTCATCAAGCCTAGGCATGGGGTACAACTTCAAGACATGAAAAATTGACTAAGTGTGAAACTCACCAAGGAGAAACCAAACCCAAAGCCAAACCTGAGACCGATGGATAACAAGATGTGACTATTTTGAGTTGAACTCGATGATGCCAATCACAAAACTTAGACTTACTAAAAATAGCCACGCCAAAAATAGTAAGTTTACTCAAAACCAACAAAGCATAACCGAAATAGAAGCAAGACTTAATGAAAGTTTCCATTAACCCAACCATCGCAAAATTAGTATTTACTAAAAATAGTAAAATACCTAGAAATGCCACAAACCTCCAAGCAAGGAAACCCTAATTTCACTTTTTGATCAACCTAATGGATTTCCGGAATAGGCTATCAATAAAGAAGAGCGTAATAAAATGGGGACATTACAGTCCGCCCTTCCCAAAATTGCTTGTCCTCAAGCAATGCCACAACACTCCAAACTGATCCCACCAAACATATAGGATCCCGGGGTCCCATGTCCATCTCTGAAAAACCCCACCATGCTGATGCTGCTCTACTCTGATCATACAAATGAAATCATTGCACCAAAACTGCACTAACCATCCTTGCAACCTCAAAGTGATAACATGCCTGAAATTCAAGTCGAACAACATAGAAGGAATTGAATCAAAATCTAGCAGCGTCTCATGCTCAATAAACTCTGAGGAATTAACATCTGCAATGTCAATGTCAATCACCATTCTGAGAACAAAGAAGAATAATCTAAACAACTCAAAAATATTCTCATCAACATCACTCCTCAAAGCATCAAACCAAATCACAACAGCAAATGTGATTCCATCATAGCTATTTGCAAAGGAAAAAACAGCTCTTTGCCAAGTCATAGCAACTGCATCCTCAAAGCTCCTTAAGGATGTATAATGCCTCCTCTGAGTAATTCTGACATATTCAAGAAAAACTCTGAAAACTTCCACCAATCTCTCCCCCAAAGTCTCAAAAAGTTGAACCAAATCAAGCAAAGGTTCGCTGCCCCAAATACTAGTGCAAGAGATTGTACAAAGAAAGCCACTAGAACATAACTTGAACACCATCCAATACTGATCTGAATCACTATGAAACATTATTGCCCACTTTTGAAGCCAAAAATCATCACTAAAAAGAGGTTGTGAAGAGGAAAAATGAATGTACCAGCTGCCTATGAAAACTGAAATGAACCACTCAAAGTCTGATTTTAGGAAAATCAGCATGCAAGGGGTTGTAGGATTGCTGCAAAACTGGAAATTAGCATCTATAATATCACAACAACTCATGCCCAAGGCTGGACACATCCTCTCAAGGAACTCCAACCCAAAATAAAAACATCCTTTGTTCAATATATCTTCCCAATCCATCGGTCGATGTGCAAAAAGAACCATCGAATGGTTAATAAGGATGGGGACAGCATCAAAGAATCTGAAAATTGAACCCGTATCTCTCCAATGATTCCTCTTTCCACTTGTAACAATCTCCATCAAGCCATGTTGAGGATCCCAAGCATGGATACCCAACTGGAAATGTTCCCCAATGCACCAAAAAGAGAACACCACAGTTCTCCAAGTGTTAATCAAAGCAATTTGCAAACTCAAGAAGTTAGTGTCTTCTTTGATAAACCCATGTAGCCCATCCATGAAAACATCAACATCAATGGAGCACAGAACAAATGTTGTCCATAATTCCCATTTCCCCAAAGGACTAGGGTGAGCCAAAACATCACTCAACCCAAGAGATAGATTGTTAAGAAGGTAAATTGCCTGTTTAGGTTCAACTTTCTCCCAAACTTCATGAGTAATAAGTCTGGAATCTTCACTCTTTGCTGCTGCAATGGAGTGACCAGCAACTACCAAGACTTGTTTTATTGACACCTTTAAGCCAATGTTGAAGAAATCTCCTTGAGTCCACACTTTCCATGTGAATACTTCATCCTTGATCCCACTTATGCTTTCATTATCAAAATGCCCTTGATGATTACTACTCACAAAACATGGCACACTTTCATAGAAAATATCTATCACCTTATGATTATCCAAATCATGTGAAGATAATGGACTGTTGTTCTCAAAAATATTATCTTCATCCCTTTCGTTGGTGTCTTCATAGAATTCAAACTCATCTTTTTCAACTTGTGGATGCTCACCATTAGTTGCCGACCCACAAAGTGTAGCATGCTGAATACTACATTCATTATCCGTTAAAACATCTATCGCATAGCTGCAAACCATTCCTTCTTGTGGCAAAGTCTCTTCCCAACTCAAGAGTTCACACTCTTGATGTACTTTCCAATCACCATCAACATATGGGATCATCTTGGCATTACGCAATGTTTCATCATTATGGAGTTCATTTATTCCTTCAACTATTTGTTTGATCTCCATAATCCTTGTATTAACTTCTTGTTCCTTAAGGGTAGCTGCAATAGATGAATGATTTTCTGCTTTGTATAAAGAATGATGAGCTAAGGTAAAATCAAGGCAAAGCCTATCCATCTCTTCCTCCTCCTCTTGGTAGGCATCATAGGTCTCCTCTGCAAACTTAATAGCATTATCCCTATCTGAGAGAAAATGCAAATAATCTGACTTTATGGATTCCAATGCCTCTTTGATAGATTGCATCTTCGAAAGAGAGTCTCCATCTTTAACTCCATTTAGTTTCTCTTCAAATTGAAACTTCCAGCAAAGTTCCTCAATGAAGTGATATGTGCTATCAAATCTTGATAACACTTTAACAATCTTCTCTTCTGAAACCATTAAGTTATCCTTCAAAACTTGCAGCTCTTTAGGCCCATGATCAAAATCAGCAAAGAAGCTTTGCTCATCAAACATCAACTTTTCTAATTTATTTTCTTTGACTTGATTCTCAAAATCAGCTTCCTTCCTAACAGCAATATTTTCAAACAATGAATCATTATTGATTGATTCTCTTAAAGTCTTGGTAGCAACATACTCTGCTTTAGTGGCTACTACTACCTCAAAGGAATCTTTATGGAGCTTTGCCAAACAAGCTTCTTCATCAAAGACAATGTCTTCTCCAATGACTTCATAGCTTGAAATACAAAATGAATTTTGAACTTTATCAGGATCAAAGGGAAATTTATCCCACTCAAGTTCTTTAGCATACCTTGGTGCCATCTCACCAGGATCCCAAATGCAAAAGGGTTGATTGTAATGATCAACAGGAACAAGATCTTCATGCTCCTCTTGGATTGTTGACTCATTGAATGAGTCACTCCTCATTCCATTCAAACTGAAATCTTCATCGGTAACTTCCTCCAAGAGCTTAGTTTGATGATCAAGCTCAATACCGCCTTCGCCACCGTCATCATACTGGAAATAAGAGTCATCAAAGTTGGCTGCTTTGATTAATTTATCATTTTTATCTTCAACAAACCCATCATGAAAAGATGTGTTGCTGATTTTATCATTAGCATCCACATACATACCAAAGAAATCTTCTTGGTCACTTGTCATAAATTCTTCATATGTATTCAAAATTGATGTTGCCTCCCTGCACTCACCCTCAGCATGTACGGACAACTGCATATCAATAGGTATTTCTTGAGAAACAACCTTACAATCATTGAGAAACAATATTTTATTTCCGACTTCTGCATTAATGACTACCTCATTTTTCTGCTCTATCTTCCTCATGTGTGGCTTCAATTTTCTATCACACTGAATGAACAAATCTCTGATCAACATACCAGCAGTAGAGGAATTCTTTCCTTCTTGTTCATGAATGTTTAACAGAAAAGTTAAGACGGATTTTGGAATGTCATCCATCTCATTGATAGTTAAAATTAAAATGTTTCTCATTGCTGCAACTACATCCTCTTCTTGTTCACTCCAAGTTGAAATGAAGAGGTAATGGATCAAATAATATATTTGATCTTGCATACCCAATTCAACCAGCAAAATACTTGTTTTGAGTTCAGAAAAGATCTTCAATATAGTAGCTCTTCTGGAGTACTGATTGCTATCAATTTCATCAAGGTCTTGAAAACTTTCCACTATCATATTTAATATGGTCTTCATAGTTTCGACATCATAGGGCAATTGGGGAATTACAATTCTTATTATCTCCATGAAACAGGAAGAAATCAGTAGCTTGGTTTCTTCATCAGGATGCCCCAACCAATAGGGCTGATTCAAAAAATTCACTATAGGAGCTAGTGCCAACTCCATTTTCTCTGAAGGTGATTGCTTCACTTGTCTCAAACATTGTTCTAACAAATGAAGAATGTTTTGTTCATCTTCTCTTGACTGAAATTCTTTACCAAGTCTCTTTCCAGCCATAAGAGAAGTCTCACCAACTTCATCTCTTCTTCACATGCCTTAACTCCGCCAACTTTTGATACCACAAGAGCCGGAATCCAAATCTCGCCTCAATTACTCTGTAGAACAAAATTCTGGAGATTCTCCTTCGGCTACTCATCCGGATACACAACCTAGAAACCCGCCAATGCATATGTGGTCTTCTCGGCCTCGACAATTAATTCTGAAATGTTAAATTCAATTTTTTTCATGAATTTAACAATACATAACCAAAGCATTAGTTAACTGGATTAGCTTAAGTATCAAACTGAAAACTCAACTTGAAATGAAGTTCACTAACGCCAAGAATGTGCAACTCAAGATCCCACTGAGGGCGAGGTGCTAACATATGACGGAGTGTTGAATTTTGAATTTAAAAACTGATACGCGGATAACCAGCCATGAAGAACATTAACTGATAGGTGGATAACCAGCCATGAAGAACATTTCCACACTACCACCAAACAGTGGGGGGAAAAGATTACAATTAAAACAATTCGTCCGCTGCGGCGGGCATCCACAGAGTTGTGGGGATTCACCACTATGAGTGGGTACAAAAGTGTTACAATCAATTTATCCACACTGGCGGTAAACCATCCAGGGGTACTTATGTGAGAAGATAAAGAAAGAATTGCAACATTTAAAACTGGAACAGTACTACTGTTAACAGTTTGTACAAATGAGAAATGAGCTGCAAATTACATAGGAATTACAATAATCTTCAAACACATGAATATTAGATGCTTTTCAAATGATTATTTATCTCTTAATCAGCTGATAATGAATCAGAAATCAGAACTTCTATAATCTGATACAAAAACTGTAAACTGGAAATATCAATCTGCAACTATGAGAATCAATGAAATGTTCATAACTCAATTAATTCACCTCTGAATTGAATGCCATCTTTTGCTGTGTCTTCTTAGAAGGTAGGTGAACATTTTCTGATCATCAAACAACAAAACTAAAACAGTGTACCTTATTTCTTGGCACAAATCCCAAATGCTTCCCCTTGAATGGTACCTGCTTCATGAGGGGCTTATTTTGACAAGTAAAAATCAACAACTCAAAATTAAAATCTGAAACTCTCCAAAGATGGTCGCCTTGGGTGTAGGAATAGATTGGAAAATTACCATAAGCAAATTAAATTCACACAAAGTCAGAGCGTAAAAACCACTTTCAAATTGCGGACTGCGACGCTGAACTTCAAAACCTGAAATTTCATCAAAATCTCAAATATTGAGCATTCAACCGCTAGTCCGATTTGAGAAGGAAAACCAACTAGGTGTTGTATTTCAAACACTAAATTGATTGGAACTAGGAGGTAAGCATCCCCGAAGTATTAAAACAAGTTGTCAGCTTGACAAAGATAACATTGTAAGCATAAAAAGCATGGATAATCACCTTCCAAACAAGCAGAATATATGTTTTAGTTGGCAAATGAAGCAACAAGAACTCTTCAAATTCCAAGAAGTTAACCATCTCAACTTCCAAAAGGACGCCACCTTTTGCCTTATACTTTTTTGAAATAATAAAATATCATTCAACTTCCCCTTAGGCATCCATTTCATATTGTAAACAATAAAGCATTTATTAAATAATTAAATGCTCACTTGACCCCTTTATGTCCCCTTCTTTAAAACAACTTTGGTCATCAAGCCTAGGCATGGGGTACAACTTCAAGATGAAAAAAATTGACTAAGTCTGAAACTCAGTCCAAGGAGAAAACCAAACCCAAAGCCAAACTAAGACTGATGGATAACAAGATGACTTGAGTTGAACTGCTGATGATGCCACTGCCAAAATTAGACTTACTAAAAATAGCCACCGCCAAAAATAGTAAGTTTACCTCAAAACCAATAGAAAGCATAACTGAGCTGGAAGCAAGACTTAATGAAAGTCGGCTAACCCAACCACCGCTAAAAATTAGTATTTACTTCAAAAATAGTAAAACACTCCAGAAATGCCACAAACCCAAGCAAGGAAAACCCCACTTCACTTTTGATCAACCCAATGGATTCTGGAAATAGGGCTATCACCAAAAGAAGAGCTGTGATACAAATGGGGGACATTACATATATGTCTCCCGTTCTCTTTGAAGGAGTATAGAACCCCTTCAAAGCCCTTTCATGTGGCTCTTGCATACTTATATATTGTGTACATATATATATTGTGTAATTTCCAATTCAAGGGTTGATGCCTTAAGTTAATCCCTTGAGTAATTAATTATTAAAAAATATTTCAAGAGTGTTTGACCTAGGTTAAAGTCAAATTTTATTAAATTTATCAAGCTTTCTTTTGGTAAGAAGGGGACACAATAAACTATATTTTGATATTTTACTTCAATATTCAACTTAGCTTAGAGTTGGGCTATATTAATTTTTTAAAGATTTCCTTTAGTAAGAAAAAGGCCTATTAAATTATGTTTTGACCACTAATAAGACACTATTATGCTTTGATCCCAAAATGAAACATGATGCACTTAAAGTAAAAGTAGAAAATCCTTTATTTTTAAAGATTTCCTTTAGTAAGAACAAGGCCTAGTAAATTATGTTTTGACCACTAATAAGACACTATTATGCTTTGATCCCAAAATGAAATAGAAGATGAAACATGATGCATTTAAAGTAAAAGTAGAAAATCCTTTAGAATAACTACATAACTATAAATAAATTTAATTATTGGTTGGGATATGCAAGTAGTTCAAACTAATGGACCTGATTATATAGGATATATCAAGGAATTGTGTGTTTTTTTAGCATTTGTATGGTTTAAGTTATTAACTTTAGGTTTTAGGGTCCTAGCTTTGAGGTTTACGGTTTAGGATATTCTTAATTTTAGTGTTATGGGTTTGGAGTATAAGCCATTGGTTTTAGGTTTTTTAAGTTTAGGGTCTGAAGTTTAGGGTTAACTTTATACAACAACACCCTAGGCAGTTTCTAGTTATATACATTGGAATTATGAAATAAAATATGTTAAAGAATCATCTATCATGTGGATTTCTTATATTAGGGAAAAGAGCCCAATGATGCTATCTCTTTTATAGCAATATCAAACATGTAGTGACAAATTGCACTTTATATCAAGCATATCTACATATATTTTTAAAAATGGTCATAAATTGCTATCATTAGAAAGACACAAGGTTATCATGGCGGGTAGTCAAAGGAGCAAAAAATAGATATTGTAGTTTCAATTTTGGTGATAGAAAAATGAGTTCAATTGACATTACCTATAAAGAAACATGGATACAACTTTAACATGAGAGATTAAAGAGTGTCTAAACATTGCTCCTAACATCCAAATATATCTTAAGTGTGTATCCACCAAAATATATGAAAACTTTGAGAACATACAAATGATTACGTACATTACATACTATTCACATAAAAAAATAACTAAAATGACTTCATTAATAATTTTCTTTGTTTATGTGACTGAAACAAAAAAGACACAATCTATCTATTTGTTCAATCTTCTCCAAAATTCTAATAAAAAACACATTGAGATCTTCCCTAAGAGATAGAAGTTCCTTTCACTCAAATCCCATCTTTAACTTATGACCCAAGTCATTTCTCTATCTTCAATACTAGAACCTTTAGTTTCCACCTTTTACTTCTTCAATCACCCATTATAACGACGCTTCATCTTTCGAGTGACAATCAATCGCACTTTGCTCCTTGTATAAATATAAACATGAAATACAACTCGACAAGTTGTTTAATATGTGCATCATCTATATGTGATATGTTGGATTCCTTTATAGACTTTGCTTTTCACATTTTGCATACTCACCTATTCTTATAAAATTAACTTGAAAGAAAAACCCATAATTATTTTCGTGTGCATACTCACCTATCTATTGCAGTCCTTATGAAAACAACTTTAATGTAAAATCCATAATTATTTTTGTGAAGGGCTTGCAAACCACTTTCTACTTCATGGTAGGTGAATATTATCCAATGTTCTATCCCTTTAGCTATTCTATAATTTTTTCCCAATGTAGTTACATACTCATACAACTAAACATAACTCAGCCTTTGTTTCGAATTATAGTATTAAATTCTCCTCTAAAAAAACAACAAGAGTTAAATGACAGCATAGCTTCCATCTCAACCATAGATGCTTTACAATTCTGCAGACAATTTTATTAAAACTACTTTACATTCATGTAGGTTGGAACTTGTTTTAATGGTTGTAATCTGATGTACACTGGAGCTATCTTTAGGAGGATTTGAAGATAAACATCTGGAAAATTTTATTTGCATTAATTTATAAATTACATATGATTTATCAATATCAAACAGATAATAATATATAATCATTTCGCATAGAAAATATTAATATCAACATGAATCAATTATAATTTAAATTTAGATATTAGAACACAACTTTATAGCAAAACGAGGTAGGAGAACTATAAATTGTATTCCACAAAACATATCCTAAACTTAAAAGTTTTTGCAGTCCCATTAGGGGAAAGAATCCAGTAGTTGAGCATATTTCAATAGTTGTTATAGCATTTGTTGGTTCAATGTCCAATATTTTTAACATATTGAACCAATAGTTGTGACTTTAAAGTTATTAGTGTTGATGATAACTACCAATAATTGAATAATATGTATTTGTTAGATCTAAAAGCAACAAATCATGTGATGCCACATCAGCACACCAATAAAACATGATTTAGTGCACAAGTATGGGTCTCACTTTTTTTTTGACCTTTTGGAACACCTCAACAAAAAACATACTGATGTGGCATCACATTTGATGATGTGTCCCTCAAACCTTAGTTATATGCAGGGGTGTTGCCAAACAAGCAGCTGTAAAAAATTGAAATTATTTTGAAATTTCCACAAGATTTTAAGAACCCCAAAATTAAGGTGCTCAACTACTGAATCCTCTCCCTATATGAAAGATTGCCCAATGCTTTCATTTAATGGGATGTACCTCTTCTCTTGATGTACAGAGTGTCTATTAGAATTGGCTATAAACTGGCTCGAATTTACTGTCAATTTTTTTGTACTTGCATTGGAATGCACCCCAAATTCTCTAGAATGATGTGCACCGTAGCACTAAAGTATTGTGAAAAGATATTTTGGGGAGGCTTATAGGCATTATAATTTAATGGTTTCTCTAATACCAAGGATGTTAACAAATTACAACTGTCAAAAAAAAAAACACTTACCGTACCGCTTAAACATTACAACTTATTCGGTTCAAAGAAAAAAATTTAATAGGATGACAATTTACCAGTTTCATTAGTACAACAGATATATGTATTTGTTTCCATTTAAAAAATAATTGTATAAAATTTTTGTGTTAATATTTAAAATTTAAATGAATGTGTTCCACTTAACAATTGTAATGTTGTTTTAGTTTCTTTAAATTATTTTTTGGACATAAAATTGTCCTTTCTAACACCCTTCACCAATACATTTATCTGCATGCCCACATAATAAATCTGCAGCTGTTGTACATAACAAATAATATAGATTTCTTATTTCAAGAAAATGCGCAGCCAAAAGAATGTGGTAGAATGTCGCCTGATTTTCATCCGCAGCAACAGCTTTTTGAACGAATTCTGTATCAAATATCTTCACTTCCTCTTCTGATATATTGTTGGATTTTGCATGAGCATGGAATTTACAAAACTCTAATACCATCTCCAGCACTTTACCAGTTTTGATGTTATGATAGGGAATAGGAAACCTTAGAGGCTCCATTCCTCTGTATACGTCTATAAAATTCTTTACGAACTCTGATTCCATTGCAACCATTTTCTCCACTTGGAAATCTTCAAAGACTTCCTCATCCCTGAACAGCCTGAATGTCACTGTATTTGCTGCCATTTTATTCTCCTTAAAATTGAGTACAGCTGTTCAAATAATATGCAAGCTAATTTAATCGTAAAATCAGAGTTAAAAGAGTAGAATTCCCAAAGAAACACTATATTGAATATGGAACATTTAGTTTCCAGTTTATACCCTCCTCTTTCTCAAACTTTAGGGGGTGCGACCTTTCCCTTAATTTTGTTGTCAGAATTTAAGAGAATAAATGTGAAATTTAACGGGAACAAAAGTTTGAAATTACAGATTTAGACAATCTAATAATGCTAGAATGGAGTGTTTAAATTGAATTATTTTATTTTTATTTTTTAATAGTCATAATTTTTGTAATTCTTTATTGTTTTAATTTTGATGTAGTAATTCTATGAAATTTCATTACAAAATATTACAAATATGAGTCTGGTGATATATAATATCTTTCACATGACTCACACTATTGCAAAATATTTGAAAATCTATTAGATTGCTTGCATACCAAATAAAAATTGGAGAAAATATTTTTGGTTTACTTAAGATTGCTCTTATACCCTGTATCCTCCATCACTCATGAACATCCATCAAATGATCAAAGTAATTAAGATAAGTTTGGTAGATTGCATGGGTTCCAAGAAAATGTAAATTATTTTCATAAAAGCTTGGTGTCCTTTAATAGTAGAGGAAGAGTGCATGGATGCTACACATGCATGTATTAAGGTGGTTTTACCGTATTACTTTTGCTTGGGGTATTATATTTTATTAAAATTTTATGAAGATAAGTTATAACAATTTGAGTGTTATCTATTGCCAATAGTGGCATGGAGTGAAGGTCAAGTTGTTGTGATGTTCTTTCCATCAAGTTTCAAACCCCATCGAGGTGTAATTTTTGAGTATTTATTTTGGGGATGAGCTCCCCTAATTCATAGCTTCGGGTCAAAAGCGTTTACCCTTTAAATAAAATAAAATAAAATTGAGTGCTATCTATTTAATACATAATTCCATTTACCATATCCATACTAAACATACAAATTATCAATATCAATTAGTTTATAGTATGATTCTAAAATAAAATTGAGTGCTATCTATTTAATACATAATTCCATGTACCATATTCATACTAAACCTACAAATTATCAATATCAATTATTTTATAGTATGATTCTTAATGGTAAGGTTGTAATACAAAATATAGACATTTTGGATAATGTATTAAATTTTTCTATGGAACAAGTGAGCATGAATAAATTTTATTAACATAGGAGGCTATAGACCTTGCCTCTTCTCACAAAATTTATTTCAAGTTTCATGTATGTCATTGTAATGTAAATGTCAAGTGGGAGAATGTTTGTGTTATATTACCATTTACTTGCAATCCTAACTGTATTATTATTCTGTGTCCATCAAATTTTTAACTATAATTAACAAATAAAAAATATCAAATCAATAAATCAAATATTTTCTTTTTTGACTCAATTTTTTTTTAAACTTGATAGACATTTAAATTTAAACTTAAAAAATTTATAGATCTTTCCTTTCATTTAATATATATATTAGATTACATGCCACTTAATTTTAAAATATTATGTTTATGATTAGATATAATATTTTGTCATGCAAATGACCATCAAATTTAAGATAAAAAATAAGATTTTTGTTAACACATCCCATCTTGCCATTGAAGAATGCCTATCAAAATGAACAAAATTAAAATTATTTCAAATAATTTTAGTATATATAATACAATAATTAATAAGTTTAATTCAATGTATTTATTTAAATTATTTTTAATACATATATATACACACATATATATACATATATATATACACATATATATATACATATATATATATACATATATATACATACATACATACATATATATATATATATATATATATATATATATATATATATATATATATATATATATATATATATATATATATATATATATATATACACACAATACCACATATATATGTGTGTGTGTATATACATATGTGTGTGTGTGTATCTATGTATATGTATATGTATTATTATAATTTTTTTATCAAGTGCATACATATCTAGTTAGCTTGATATGAGACATATACATATTAGTGAATATGAAATAGATCAACATGAAATTAGTTATCCTTCACATGCATGTATGGATTCTTTTTTGGGTATGAAAAAATGTTTCTCCTTCTCATGCTACACCATTGATTATATTTTTTGAGGAGATACCGCATAATAATCATTATTAGCCATTATATGTGTTTGGTAGTGTGTGCATGGCAAGTTTATATAATATAATCATTCATCCTACAATTCAATTCAATATATGTATTGAAAAGTACTTGGTTACTCATAACATTCAACACGATTATGCACATTTAAGTTTTTCATTGAAGATTATTAATAGCATCTTGATTAATACTTCAAGGATTACTTCATTTTCCCTATTAGAGTGGGTTTCAAAGAGGCTTAGGTACTTTTTCATTTCATTGTTTCTTAAAATAAATTTAATATTTACTTGGTAGGTCATGTATCTTGAACAGTTAAAAGTTGTTCCTTCCTTTATACATCAATATATCAAGTATGCTTAAGAGGTAAGAGTTATAATTATTCCACTTTTTAATTTTGAGACTTGATTCATTTTACTATGAATACTTATATAAACACCCTCAATGAACAACCAAATGCAAGTGAATATTCTCTTCATGATGTTTATAAAAGAGATTATATGCACAAAATAAAGAAAATGATAAAATATTATGAGGACATACTAAAATAAGTGAAAAAATATCACTTTATTACCCCAATTATCTCATAAGGTATAACTAGAATAGCAACCAAGACTTCTTTCTCATCTTCCATGTGAAGAAATGAGAGTGAGTTTTCATACTTATCCTCCACAATGAGAAAAAATTAAGACTTAGCAATCTTGTTGCTTCACCTTCTAAAAGACCTTCTGCTAAATGAACCCAAAATAAAAATTTAAATGGTCATAAAGAATGGACTATATCTATGGAGCCACCTCCAAAAACACATGAAAAATGGATAAATAAAGCCAAAACACTAATTTCACCTCTTTCAAGTATTTTTACAAAGGGTGCTCTTTCATATCATTATAAAATCCACTTGAGGGTGGTATATGAGGAAAAAAATGGTATGATTTTAATTTTATGGATAACACCCATGTTATTACTCAACACTTTGATCTTCTATGCTTTAACTCTATATACATTAGCTTATTTTATATGATGTGCTACAACTCCCACTTCGGGGGGAGTCTCCTTTATGAAATTTGACACTTTTCCACTTTGATGTGATAAAACATAAGGTAAGATTAAATAAAGAGGAAGGAAAAGAGAATATGAATCATTAAACATGGAATAACACAATCATAATTGAAAATATCTTATTCCTATAATCAAATCAATGTACAAAGGTGCATATAAATACAAGGGGGCGTTTTAACCACCTTTCAACCACCAAAGTGACTACCCTATAATCAATATGATTAGGGATGATTAATCAGAATAATAGAAATATAGAATAAGAATTTAATATAAACACAAAATTGTAAATGAACATACATAATACTTATCTATTAAATATGTAAATATTCTAGACAATACCCACTATAATCTATAGTCATAGGAAAAATTATTAAAAATACCACTATAATTTAAAGTTTTCAAAAATCCTAGCCATAGGCTTTACTATAAAATAATATCCAAGCCATGAGCTAACCTTTACAAATTTTCTTTAAGTGTAAATTTATCAAAAAAATTGTGGAGTTTCAAAATTACGTTGACTTTCGAAGAGGTTGTCACAACCTTGTTGGCCCTGACAAGGTTTCCACAAATGTTTCAGATTTTGAAAAATCCTTTCACAACCTCTTGAATTTTAAAATAGATTGCTTATGTATGAGTCTTTCCTAGGTCCTATAATTTGTGTTAATTGAAGTTTTCTAACTCTTTATAGATGTGAAATAAAACACTTTGGAAGAAGTGTTAGAGAATTATCATGGTTTCAAGCCTTTTTCAAGTCTCAAAAAGGTTGTCACAACTTTGTTGAAACCTGAATTACTATTCAAAAACTCTAAAGATATAAAGAGAAGGATTAGTTGGTAGTGGCATTAAGATTGCTTAATATTTTCAAATAATTAGTAGAGCCCAAAGGATATTTTGAAAACATTCTCTTGTTGAAAAGATAAAGAAAAATAATTTGCATAAGAATTTCAACACTTGGTGTTGGTTTAAAAACCTATATCAAATGCCAACTATTTTGTCACAACCCCATCATAACTTGACAAGCTATTCACAACCATTGTGATGGTTAAGGGAAAGGCTTCATGGATGGTTTTAAAAATATATAAGGTGATTTTGTGTAAGAGCTGAAGATTAGCTCTATACCTAAGACCACCTACAAAAGTAATGAAAACCTTCTACAAGAGGGTATGCAAGAATGTAAGATTTCTTGATATTAAGACCTGTCAAAATGATGATGAGGTATTGTCATAACCCAATTTTTATTTCATTTAAATTATAGTATGATAAATTGAAATATTGAGGAAATTCAATATGTTGAATGAAAATTTTGATATTTTTGAAAATTTTGAAAGAAGTTGACTGTCATTGACTATGTGGTCTTTTGAACTATATTATACTTTATCATGATTGAATGCTATTGATGAACTGTGTAAGTGCAAGTGTGTGCAATTACAGGATAATAGGTTGAAGGATGAGAATACGGTTGAAGTAGGATCATTTAGATGGATCAAATGGTAAGCTTGATGGAATCTAGGTGCACACACCACAAATGACATGATGTTTGCATATATATATATATATATACATGTATATATATGTATATATATGTATACATATATACATATATGTATATATATATATATATATATATATATATATATATATATATATATATATATATACTCTTTCATATATATATATATATATATATATATATATATATATATATATATATATATATATATAAGATATGTCTTGGGGATAAGAGGTGACTTCTTTGGAGCTAATGTTGAATAATGTAAAAATTCTTTGTTTGGGAGTGAGATTCCACACTATTATAAACCTAAAAGGTAGTGATAAATAAAAGAATATATATATGTCACACACACACACACACACACACAAACACATATACATGTATATATACATATGTCTCTTTTATATATATATATATACATATATATATACATATATAAGTATATATATACATATATATATATATATACATATATATACATATACATACATACATACATATATATACATATATATACATATATGTAATCACACAATATATGTATATATATATATATAATAAAAAGGCATGCTTGAAGGATAAGAAAATGTCTTCTTTTGGAAGCTAATATTCGAATAATAACAAAAAAAAATATTTCTTTGTTTGAGGTGATTCCACACTACACTATTATAAACAAAAAATAGTGATAAATAAAAGAATATATATATGTCTACACACACACACACACACACACACACACACACACACACACACATATATATATAAACATAAGCAAACTCTTTGAAATTGAATATGAGTTTGAATTCATCAAATGATGTTAAATTTTGATAATAAATGAAAAGAGAATAAAATATATGATAGAAGCATAGTGGTCTACATTTGATCATGGCAAGATATTTGAATTTGAATAGTGGGGTAGAAAAATTATTGTGAATTATGAATGAAATGGCCCCATAATGTTGCAAACAGGTAAGATAACATGCATTTTTTCCATTTTAGAAACACAAAAATACTTGGGGAAGATTCGGCAGGGGTCTAGCAGTTGTATCAAGAAATCAAGGAAAAGGAAAAATCCAGTGCATCAACCCATTGGGAAAAAGCAGGAAAGAGGTGAGAAAAACTAGGAATAGAGGTAAATCATTGCTTTGATGTTGAATATGTATGATTTTCATTTCAAACCACCCAAAATATTTCTTTTTCTTTCCATTATGTCAATTTCAATTGACCTTGTTGTCAAAATCTAAGATACCCATTTACTGCAAGTCGTTAATTGCTTAGAACCCAGGCTTTATTTTGAATAGAATACTTTCTTGATTTATATGGTCAAGGCCTCATTGGCCAACCTATGTATGTGTCATACCTTTGCATTTTCCTCTATCGTCATGATAGCCGAACCCAGTTTGATCTTG